>JAIUZE010019734.1:0-15403 GCA_022085475.1 Heliosperma pusillum
CGACGTTGTTGGGAGTTGAACGCTATGCGTTGTTCGACCCGGCCGTCAAATGTTGGGTACTTGCGAGGTGGTGTTATTTGCATGTAGCGTACCGCATGTTATGAGGCTTGAGCTAGTTTTCCGCCTCCTTCGTGAATTGATCTACCGAATTTGGGGGTACTCGGCATATATATTGTAAGCCCGGGTCTTGGATGCGAAATGTCATCGCGTGTCGAATCGGAACATGATTTATTCCGAGAATCTGGCCAGGTTTAGACTAGGAACCGTATTATTATCGTCGCCCTACCAGGAGGAAATTAGTCTACATACGCGAAATGCTTTATCGTGTGTGAGTTCCGGGAAATGCTTCATCCCGCGGATGCCTTTTAATCATACTTGCCATGTACACGATGCTAGTGCGTTTCATTTACCGTGAGAGATGTCGTCTTGTGTCGTCGTCTTTGAATGCGTGATTTCATGATATTATTCATGGTCATTGCATGATTGGACACCGTCAATGTCTTGGTTCGTGAATGGATGATAATATGTTGGATTTACGGTGATCATCGCATGACTTGACTTGGTTTGTCTGTCGAGTCTCAATCTTATCAATCTTATACCGCTAACGGTGAGATGCAAGCCCTAGTGAGCGTATTCGGTTGCCTAGGAGTGTCTTTCCCGAGTCTTTGTATCACATGATGGATTCAGATTTGTATTCTATATGCTCTTATCGTTATATATTGGATTGCCTATCTATTCTTATTGTAACTCACATGTATATCTATATATGCATGCTTTTACTTTTGTATTTCCTTATATGTACGTTTAAGGTGATATGGCTGGGAGAACCCGGAGTTACTCCCCACTGATTGTGGCGTTCATGTTTTTCATGAATGAACAGGTTGCTTGCATGGATGGCTTTTTGCTTGACTATTTTGGGTTCGGGTGTGAGCTAGCGGGCGTTGTCCCTGCATTAAAATACCTCTAGACGATTTTAGCTAGTTTGCTAAATACTTGTTCTTCGTTAACATTTTGAGAGACTCCGTCTCTTTGTTGTATTCCGTACTTAGTTTGTAATATTTTGACATTCCTCGTATTCTTTCCTTGCATGTATAAAAGTTTTTTTTTAAAACTTCATATTTCCGCTATATAATTCACATGCTTGTTTGTTTTATATTTCCGCATTCGCGAGGGTTGTCACAGCCTTTGTGGAATGCTTTGATGGATTTTGTTATTTCTGGTCCTTGGGTTGTCTTGGGAGACTTCAATAATGTCCTGTATGTGAATTAGACATTGGGGAAACCTGTTAAGGAAGAGGAAGTCAGGCCTTTCCAATATGTAGTGAGCATGTGTGATCTTTTTGACATGAAGTCGACTGGTTTAGGAGGGTGGAACTGTCGAAAGCTTTCTTATTCTGGTAGACTTATTCTAGTAAAGTCTGTCCTATCCACTATACATAATCACTGGACTCAGATTTTTGTGCTACCAATGGGGGTGATGGATAAGATTAAGGCTTTATGCAGAAACTTCTTGTGGGAGGGGATTGGCAAATATTCCAAGGCTCCTTTAGTTTCATGGAATGTGCTTTGTTGGAGTAAGGAGACTGGTGGATTGGGACTGATTGATAGTCATCAATGGAATATTTCTGCAATAGGAAAATTAGTTTGGTGGCTTGCTTGTAAGCAAGACCACCTGTGGATTAAATGGGTTGATAATATTTACTTAAAGAGATCCCCTTGGTTTACTTATTCTCTTAATACTAATAGTTCCTGGGCATGGAGGAAGATATGTGAGGTTAAGGATACTCTTAAAACTGGTTCCACAAATGGGCATTGGAGGGGACTGGATAAGGGATACTCTATTGATGCTGGTTATCAATGGCTGATTCAGAATTCTTGTGCTAAGGTTGATTGGTATTGTGTTGCTTGGAACAGGTATAACATGCCAAAGTGGAGCTTTCATATGTGGCTTCTAAAGCAATGTAAACTGCTAACTTTGGATAGACTCCACAGAATGGGGATGGATGTCCCTTGGATATGCTTCATCTGTGCTGATGCTCATGAAGACCACATTCATCGTTTCCAGAACTGTTATTTTGCTAAGACCTGCTTTAGGAGGAAATTGGCTTCATATTTCTTCAGATATCATGATGAATTAAGATAGGATTAAGAAGATGAGGGGGGCAATGCTTCGAAGGCAGATTGTTTTAGCAGTTTTCACAGGAGTATGTTATAACATATGGAGAACTAGAAATGTCTGCAGGCTGGAAGGGCATGTGTTATGTCCAAGAGTTCTAATTAATCAGGTGAAAGAGGAATGCTGAAGAAGATTGATATCTAGCTTCACAGGTGCTATGACGAATGCAGATAGAAGTTGGTGTAGGAGTACAGGGCTGATTAGCTGATTGTTAGTATGATTACAGTTTGCACAACTGTTGTATTGAAACATATGTTGTGATGGTGTAATTGCTCTTGATTTCATTAATATATTTCTTACATTTCACCAAAAAAAGGTCCCATAAGTCATACTATTAGCCCTCATTATTTCATCAATGACAGATTTCTCCAGCCCGTTATTGTAAATAGTTTACTTACCCATATTAGTTTTAAGATCAAAGGCTCTAGAAAAGGACTCAAAAGCTCTTATCATACCAATAATAGACTTTCGATCACCTCTACATAAAAGTAGAAGATCATCAGCAAAAGCTAAGTGGTTTAGATTAATTCTGCCACACAGAGGATGATATCTAAAAGCCAGATTATCTCTTATTCTGTCCAAGATCCTACTCAAATACACCATACAAATTACAAAGAGTAAAGGGGACACATGATCCCCTTGCCTCAAGCCCCTCTTACCCTTACATAAACCAAAAGATTCTCCAATAAGGGATAAAGTTTATAAAGGTATAATAGCACACTCAAGGATTAGATGAGAGAAAGCAGAATGAAAGTTAAGACCATCTAGCATGCCACTCAGAAATCTCCATTTAATGAACTCATAGGCTCTTTACAAGTTTCTCTTCATAAAGAATCTATGGGAATAAGCTTTCCTATTGTAAAGTTTAACAATATACTGAAAAATAATAATTTCTCCACAGTTCCCTTTCTTTGATGAAGTCACTTTGAGAAGAATTAATGATGTGAGGGAGAATTCTGCTCAGTCTAGTACACATAACTTTACTAATGCATTTGTATATAGAATTATAACATGCAATAGGTCTAAATTGGGTAGCATCCTTAGGGAGATCAACCTTGAGAAAAGAGTAATCAAAGTGGCATTTACCCGTTTAAGAAGTCTCCACTTCCTGAAGAAAGTTTTAACTGCATTGATGACACTTGTACTAGTAATATCCCACCCTTCTTGAAGAACTGGTTGTTGTACCCAACAGGGCAGGAGCCTTAGTGCCACAGATGTCAAACTTGATGCTTTGATTTGTTCATTTGTCACTGGAGGCAATAGCAGGTTGTGATGATCAATATTTAAAATCCTGCAAGACTGCACTACATGTAAGCTAATATTATCCACCTTAGTATTACTGTACAATAATTCTTGATAATAAGTAATGAAAGCATTTTACATCTCATAATTTTTAATGCACAATCTTCATTTCTTTTCATGTGTATTTGCATCACCCACCTTCAACTAATTGATTTTTAGCTTATGTGCGATGATTTGGTGCAAGGCTTTTTTAGAGAGGACATACTTTTCAGTCAGTTGCTTCTCAAGCTTGAACTCTCAATCCCTTCTGAACATCCAAAGGTTCAAATCCCTTCTGAACACCAGTAAGAGCTATTATAGTGATCTTCACCTTATTCTCAATATCACCAAATCTATTTTTTATTTAGCTGATTCAAGCCTCATTTCAATCTGCTATTTAATTACCAATTGAAACATGAGAGTTCTTTTAAAAGTTGAACATCACTAAGAGCTATTCTAGTGATCTTCACTTTGTAGTGACTATGGTTGTGTTGTAAGGTTGAATTTTATCACTTTGCTTGTCTTTCATTTTCTTTCTTTGTCATCCAGTTAGTTGTAAATGCTTGTCATTCAGATATATTCATGGGTTACTGCCCCTGCTACAACATTACTTATTTGTGATTTTTGAAACATTTTCAGAAAAAAAAAACCAGAAGCTAATAAGAAATAGAAACACACGTTCTCCTCACTTTGATTTGTTGGCTAAGCTTTTTTTCCAACAGATTGAGCAACTGGTGATGAATCCGGTACAACTAAGGAGAAAAAGAGTTCAAATGACATCAATCATTAATTAATCGAGTGATAATAGTGGGTGCATGATGGAAGGTAAGACGAGAGACTCTAAAGACTCGGCCGATTCTAAGAAAGGTAATAAAAGAAACACAATTGAACATTTTGCGGGAAGAATTTTCAATCATCAAACAATGTTTTGACAATGTTGCACAGGCGCTCTGAGAGGAAAATAAAGTAATTGAGAAGGTTCGCCCTCGAGTTTATACAAGTCAAGAGGTATTTGAAGAGTTATCAAAGATGGAGCTTGACCCGATTACTTGTAGGAAAGCATACTGATTCTTAAAAGCCAAACAAATGAGAGTGAGAGAGTTCTTTGGGACCCCACCTGAAGACCGAAAAGAGTATTTAAGACCATACCCAAGCAAAAGTCATGCTAATTAGGTCATCACCTACTTTTACTCTTAATCACTCATTATTTATCTTGACCCATTTACACCCTCCCAAGCAGAAGGTCATGACCTAGGTCACCAACCCAATTATTTTTCACTTTCCAATCAATTCAATCATTTCTCACATTCTCTACCCCACCCATATTTCTCTTACTTTTTCAATTACTATTAACTAACACACTACTAATAAGTTAATTTTTATAATTTTTTAAATCTTAATAAAATAATAACCACTCAAATACGTAAAAAAAAATACCACGCAATAATTAAAATCATGATTCAATATATTTAAAAAAGAAGACATAAAATTAATTAATAAAACTACGAAAATGATCCGTCTAAAATAAGAACTTGCGGGTACTAAATATACTTCTACAATACTCCCCACTTACTGTGAAAAATATGCTTTAGCTAGCATTTAACCCCACCCACAAATACTACTCCCTTCCCCAAACCATTTATTTTACTACTCCCTTCACCCAAAATAGTGAAATACGCCCCTTCCTTTTCACCAAAGCATATCTCATCCATCCATCATCACCATCATCATCATTATCCATCATCATCACCATCATCATCATCATCCATCATCATCATCATCCATCATCATCCCCAAATCAAAATCGTCATCAAAAATTTACAATTATAAAATCTCTAATTTGACACCATTTCCATTGATTAAAGTGGGTCAAAATATCTCAAAATTGATTTCAGTTTGTAGACAATTACCCGGAGTATAAAATTAAGCCAGTCAGAATATGCTCAAATTTTTTTCTATTTCAATTTACTCTATATTTCTCATTAAGTTTAGTGAGTAATTAGTTTTTAGTTTTTTACCAATTCTTTAATTTCAACAAAAATGGCAGGCATGGAGCAGGGGTCTGACATTGAGTTTTCTTTTTATTTATGCCCAGCAAATCAAGGGTTGACATGTGTTGGGTCATGAAGGTCATGGGATGACCTTAGGAAGGTCATGGGATGACCTTAGGAAGGTCATGAGATGACTTGGGTCATCCTAATTATGTTCTTAATCCTTGATTACCATGACCCAACAAGGTCATGACCTCCCTCATGACCTTGCTTGGGGATGGTCTAATGAAGATGATGATTGACGAGTGAACCAACTTGAGCCTACAAGTATTTTGGGTAGAAAAGCCCATAAATGCGTGATAAATAAAGTATCATGGTTTTGTACTTCTGTAAAGCTAAGTATTGCGAATGTTCTACTTGAAATGCTTCTTGAAATGCTTGATCTCGTTGTATGTCACACTAGTTAACTTATCTAAACACGTATGACTATTTTATTATGATGGATTGAGGGTGCAATGAAGAATATGAATCGAAAATTGATGTGTGTGACTTGACGCTATATAAAGATTTGTGAGACATAGTTACTTGTTAGGGACTATACTTACGTATTGAGTCCGTTTTAAAATTGTTGAACAAACTAAACACTTTTTTTTTTGTATGAGAAATGGACCATAGTGTTTAATTACAAACTGAACAAGTTTATTGTTTCGAAAATGTTTAGTAGGAAAAAAAGAAATTACTGTAATCCAAAATCCAAATTCGTAAACAAAAAAATTAGAAATGGAGAGTTCAAAAGCCCAACACTAGAAAATTGTCGGAAAATGGCATGAATGAAAATGGTTACTATGATTTAGGTGAAAATTGTTACGTTTTATTTGCAGTAGAAAACCATTAAGAATCCTAGTAGGATGGAAAGTAAGGGCATTATTGTCATTATTGTTCCTATTACATGAGGATCCTCAACCATCTCCCTCCTTCCTTCGAGCTAAGATTCACTGGATTACTTTTCTCTTCATTACCTACCATTACTTATTAATGGACCTGATGACTTCCGACGACAAAATAAAGGGTAAAGATTCGTTTTGGCACTTCAATATCCAAATCAATTTTTATACTCTCTTAATAAGTCTTAATCATCGAGTTTTTCTCCAAATCAAATCTTATCCATTAATAAGTAATAGAGGGAAGGAGGTCATGGAGATGATCCATATGCCCTTCCCCCCCTTCCATTTTTTTTTATCTTATCATGTTTGGTATCCAAACAACCCAAATTCATTTGACCTAAACTTTCCTTCACTCCGCTTCCTCCCCTCCCCTCCTCTTCCCTCCTAATTTTACATCCAAACAAGCTCTAAGTGTAATCTTAGATTTAGTTCATACAAGCACTAACTTAGGCAACTCATATGGTCTTTTGGCGATCCCTCGATGTCTTATATGCTACTTTTGTAAGCGCTATAATAACAACAAGCTCAAAGAAAGAAAAACATTAATTCAATCAGACATATATCTTAATTAACAGATATACTTACATAGTAATAACATTGTATAACTTCTATTTAATAATCTTCACTGCTTTCACCAAAATGAAAACAATAATATAAAGTATATTAGACTGTTGGCAATGTAGTACTATTTACTTACCTTAATAAACACACAACTTTGATATTTCAAGACAACGTAGAAAAAAAAAGAGTTCATTATATCACATATAATTTTATGTACACACTTAATTAGTTTTTATCACATTTTACGTCAAGATTTCTGTTAATTCTTATTGACACTTTTAATAGTATTCACATAAAATCTCTCGCTTAAAATGTGTTACTTAATATTATAAATTCTTTCGCCTCTCAATTTTGGAAAACGTTTAATAATACTTTACATGAACTATATACTTTGAGTAATCGGTATAAAATTAAACTCCTTTAGTTTAACTTAGTGAGAGCCAATTAGGCATCCACGATAATTTCAAAAGTAACATTTATAGGGTTTTCTTATTATTAATTACATCTATAATTTATCTTCATTTTTAAACTAATGATTTAATATTCCCTAATAATTTGATTTTGGTAGAATATGTGAAATCATTTTTATAATGGTCAATCCGAATTAGTAGTCTATGCAAAATAGAAATGTAATTTGACATACAAGTTGTCAATCTATCAATCCAAAGAAACTTAAAAAGTTCATAAAACAATATGTATCCGCCTATGAAAACTAATTTAATCGATAACATACATGTGTAAATATGGACACATCATTACTAATTATTTTAGATTTGTCTAAGCAATATATGGTCCATAAACAAAGGGTGCCCTTAATCTATTTTCTTAAGCGTTATATTTGATTAACATAACAATTTTAACAAATAAAATATTTTGAACATGCAATCGTTTTTAAATGATAAATATAATAGTAGCTTATAGCTTCTAAAATAATATAGCATAATTAATATGACATGCATGTAGGTGTCTTGCAAGAAAATCCACAATTTATTTAGCAATGTTTCCGCAGAAAATTCCACAATGTATCTTGCAATAGTCCCACACTTTTTCATGGTTATTCCAAGCTTCTTTTGCCTCTTTCTCATTAAGATGCTTGTACGCTATTGTAGCTTCAGTGAGAAGATCATGACAGTTTTCTCCAACGGTTAACAAAAGGCTACAACATAGTTCTTTCACTTTGGATCTTTTTCCTAGAATATATTGGAATAGGGATCTACCACAGGGGTTGTTAAACATGTTTGCACATTGTTGCAACTCGTCCGAGCTTGCAGGAATAGGTACTCCCACTCCAACAAATTCAACACTAAAACTCTCCTCTCCCATCACAAATGAGGTAAATAGCAAAATAGCAATCATGAAGAAGAAACTCGTGAGTAAGGTTGTTTTGAACTCCATAATATTGTGATTGTTTTTCTACTTAAATATTTTATTAAGTTGTCACACACAATAATAAAACAAAGTGATCGAATAAATATATGTTTTTAGAATGAACGACTTACCATAAATATGTATAAGTCAAGTAACATTTTATGCTTTTAATACATAACTTACATTATCATTAAATTTTAATTGTCGTTTCATGAATTTGGGAAGTTTATTTTCATTTCTTCTTGCATGTTAATTAAACAATTTAACTAAAGTGTAAAAACTGCATTCATGAGAGATGTTAAATATGATACATCAATCCAGCTAAAGATTATAATGAAGGATTACATGATTCTCGAAAATAAATAGTTTAAAAATCATTGGAATTTATTTATAAACTAAATGATTGGGGTTTTTTAGAATGTAATTAAAACGATTTTTTTTCTAGTATTTCAATGTTCATAATATAGTATCAAAAACATATTTGTCATCCCTTTTATTTACCAAGGCTGACTAATAGAAATTAAATATATTATCATATCTTTTACTGCATTATATAAAAAGGTATAAAAGCGGTTCTCATCAAAATATTTATTTATATATAAAATATATATTTTTTAAATAATTTTATTATCTATCTATCTATCTATATACTTAAAAGATGAACTTTTTGAGCGATATTAGAGTGTCCAACCATCGTCGACTACCTAAATTTGTAGAATATTAAATTTAAAACTAAAATTATGTATATAAGAACAATATTAAATGAAAACTAAAAATCTTATCCAACTAGAGATGTATATGGCGCAAATTCTTATTGTTCTCCATCCTAGTGTCCCACGTAACATGCAATTGATAATTGACTACAATTCTTAGCTATATACTGCATATATGTGCTATAAATCATGTAACATGATCACGCATATGCCTTATATTCTAATGTATTGTTTGCTTTAATGTTCCTCATATGCTAATACATTCGTACTTAATCAACGTTTTGTCCCAGATTCATCACTTTTGGATGCCGATTTTACTTTTGCATGTAGAGCTTTGTAGTTGTGTGAAATGGTTATATGATTTCTTGGCAAGTAAGTAGTTGTGTAGCATATCTCTTTCCATTAATTGCTAGCAACATAGAGTATGCCATCCGTTGTTTCCATCGGTTATTGCTTTTCTTTAATTGATTAATTCCTAATGTTTAAAGTTCTAAAATACAGAGTAATTAATATACTGTATAAATAGTTAAATATACTCTAATATTTCATGGGTCTTTTCGGTTCGTCATGGTTTTCATTAGTTTGAGTTGTACGCTATGTTTCGGCGGCCTCAATTATTAAGTAACTTCATTCAAAGTATGAATATTGTTATTTGTTTTCATTTTGGTATAACTTTTTTTTATTGTAAATTTTTAAAATAGAAGCGATTGTGACTACATTCGTCGCTTAAGTTAGCGGCAAATTGATAGGCCAAAGACAAAGTCAGTTCAATTATACATAGAAACATTACTTTCATTAAATTCTACTTTCATAACATTTTGGCCTAACGTATGAAAACGATATATATGTAATAATAGAGTGTGTGTTTTCATAATTGCAAAAATTAAAGATGTTAAAAATTGGTTATATTACGATTAGACTCTCATTCGGTCTGTCAACCATGTGTATATATTCCGTACTATATTGGAGAAATTTTGGGCGCTAGCTTTCTTAACCAAGCATAAAAATAGGCCTGACATAATGCCACGAACTAATAAAATAATGCCACGAAATGCAACTTACATGAACAGTAAAGCTTCTTCTGACTGCAGTACAAATTGTCGTGGCATTATAATAAATGTTCGTGGTGATATCAGTCCCCTACAAATATTGATCCATATTTATATTTGATAGAAATCAAAAGTTCACTTATATAATACTCCGTATATAGTATTATTACCATCTGTATCCCATCACTTATCTATTTGCTTTGGATGCTGCGATTAATCATATACATTACTCTCTCCCTCCCGATCAATTCTTATCATTTGCTTTTTGGTCACTATTCATAAGTTGAGAGAATCTTTAAAATATTTTTTTTTTTTTTTTTTTTTTGGCAGCAGTAAAGATAATGTAGCTTACATTGTACCAATCCGACTCCCAGAGTCAGATTTTATTATTACATTATTGGAATAAGTAACTAAACTAAGGATAGGGGTGATAAATAAAGCACGCTTCTTGAGGGGACGATCGGAGCTGGCCAAATGTGGAAACATATCTTTCCTCTTCTTTATTAGCTGAGCTTCGGGGGAATACCTACAACAAGACACACTTACGCCACTAGGACGTAGAAATTTACGGTTGAGAGATCCACTTGATGAGCAAGTAGATAAATTGTGTCTTGGAGATTCATCCCCTTTGCTGTAATTCTTCTTTGGAGTGATTATTCTCCTTTTCTTTTTCTTTCTCATTTGATGATTGAAAGGGAACCTGCAAAACATAGGCGTCCTAGGGCCACACTGAAATCTTTCAAACGAAAACAAACATTTCTCCGTGAAAGAACAAAGTAAGGAAGGTTGATGGTCATTAGAGGAAGTTGATAATAAGGCAGGTTGATGGTCATTAGAACCATACTGAGCCTTAGGGCACGAAGAAGTAGCATTGTGGTCAATCACATGAGCAAAAGTCAAACCTGAATCATGAACAGTAACCTTAAAGGGTTCTTGGATGATTTGGGTATCTAGAGAGGTGAAGTTGTCGCCTAACACAGACGCACTCGAACTTGTGCAAGAACCAGCAGGATTCATATTAATGATGTCTAAAGGAGGCGACTCTTCATTGTTGACAACCAAATTCTTAGAATTCTTATAACTCCCCTTTGAATCTTTAAAATAATTTATAGTATATAACATAAAATATAGTCATGTGAGATCTTGATTGATTCGTCTTATGAGCTCATTAAAAATAACAAAATTTTATAAATTTTACAAATCCATAACTAAAGTTCTTAATGAAATGAAATATGCATCAACAAATGTGGAAAAGGCAAATGATAACAGTTGATGGGAGAAAGGGAGTAATATCTTTAAATATAATGGTACCAATTGGTCTTGTTTCAGACAGGGTGATCCGTCTTATTATTTCAGACGCGTCAAGTCCCTTCACAAAAGAGTAAGTGGGGCAAGTGGGGGGGATTATCCATTATCCCCCCACTTGCCCCACTCGCTCTTTAATGAGGGGGGTTGACTCGTCTGAAGCAATAAGACGAGTTACCCCGTTTGAAACAAGAATTTTTGTAATGGTACATCACACAATTTAAAACCAATCCTTTTCATGTAGAAGCTTTGATTTTTCGTAGGCCTTTGTCATAATTCACGTTAATACAAGAGTTTCATTTATTGTAAATTTTGTTTCACAAATTCTAATTTAAGACTGCGCTATCCTTCTAAAAATATGACAACAATTGTATTATTAAAACTGTTGTCATAAGTACAACAACAGTTTGTATTTTACAAACCGTTGTTAATATATTGACTAATAAATTTTGGCACATATAATAGTGTAGGATAATGATAACAATTTTATTAAAAATCCGTTGTCATTTGTTATAACAACGGTTTTAGTATAAAAACTGTTGTTATTTATTATCTTATAACAACGGTTTTTAGTTTTGTAACCGATATTGTATTTATTAACTGAAAACAAAAACAAACAAACACCACAGTACAACACACAAACACAAACTCTGATAACTCAAACACACAAACACAAACGCTGGTCTCCCTCGTCGTCGGTCTGTCTTCTCTGTCACTGTTGTCGTCGTCTTCTCTTTATCAAGTATTATCCTTATTAACTATTTATCAATAGTTTCTATGATTGTTGAATAATTTTGAGTGGCGTTTATTAATTTGCTTATTGGATTTATTATATTAGTTATATGTGAAAGCAAATTTTAGAAAAATTAGTTATATCTTATGAATGCAGAAAAATGACTCAAACTTGAATGATGCAAATAAGAATGACCCTAACTATAACAATGGTGTAGCTGAGTTTTATGAAGTAGTTGCAAATTTTTTTTAAAGGTTCTTCTAGTATTCCATGCCCTAGTGAAAGATGTGATAATGTTAGGTATATGGCTTTTCTGGACGTCAAAATTCATTTATAGAAGTGTAGTTTTAGTCGATCTTATACTCGTTGGATTTTTCATGGGGAATCATTAGAGGAAGAAGATAGTTTTGAAGAAGATTATTATGAAGGATACGAAAGGCTGAGTGACGCCGTGTTTGATTAGTTGGAACCAAACATTGGTAATATATCTAAAGCTGGTGTTGATACGGGTGATAAGTTGAATGTTAGGTCTACAGATAATGAAGAGAAAGATGATGAGTCGAATGCTTTTGAAGATTTAGGTGATGACACTAATTTGGATGACCTAAACTACCTATATGAGAAGTTGTGTGAGTCTGAAGCGCCTCTGTACCCGGGTTGTATGTACACAAAAATGTCGGCTGTGGTGAAGTTGTATAATATCAAGAGGGCAAATGGGGTAAGCAACACGTGTTTCACTAGTTTGTTAGCCTTGATAAACGGCTTGCTTCCAGAAGGTAATGTTCTTCGAGTTAGGACATATGAGGCTAAGACTCTGATTAAAGGAGTGAGTATGAAATATGAAAAAAATACATGCATGTCCAAATGATTGCGTATTGTATGGAAAAATATATCAAAACTTAACTAACTATCTGGTTTGTTTTGAGTGGTGTTATAAGGATAAAGAAGGGATCACTGCTAAGGCGTTGCGGTATTTTCCAGTGATACCAAGGTTCATAAAGATGTTTATGAATATCAATGATTCAAAAATGTTATCTTGGCATGAAACTGAAAGAATAAATGATGAAACGCTAAGACACCCGACAATGGTATACAATGGAAATCCATTGACTCTAAGTAACCCGTATCCGGCAATTAACCTAGAAACTTACGTCTAGCGCTGTCCACTAATGGAATGAACCCACACGGAAACTTGAGTATCCAACATAGTACTTGGCCAGTAGTGTTGACTATTTATAACTTACCTCCATATGTGTGCATGAAAAGAAAGTATTTGATGTTGTCATTGTTAATTTCCAGCCCTAAACAGCCTGGAAACGATATAGATGTCTATTTGGAACCTCTTCCAGATGATTTGCGACTTTTGTGGGATAGTAAGATAAAAGTATTCGGTGCATATAAGAATGAAACTTTCAATTTGAGAGCGATGTTGTTGTGTACAATATCCGACTACCCGGCTTATGGCGACTTTTCAGGATATACCGTGCATGGGAAAGAGGGTTGTCCGTTGTGCGGGGAGGATATCGTATCAGAATATTTGAAATATTTTCGTAAGTATGTGTACCTTGGATCTCGGAGATTCCTGGCCCATGATGATTGTTAACGTAAGCAGCAGCAGGCATTTAATGGACGTCAAGAACTTCGTCAACCACCTAGAATTTTGAGTGGGCATGAAGGTTATCAGAAAGTTAAGGGCATTGACATAAACTAAGGGAAGAAAGGCGGCTCTAAACTGTCATCCCATGGGTATAAGAAAAGGTCTATATTCTTTGACAAACTTTCATCCTTGCCTGACCTAGAGGTCATACATTGCCTCGATTTCATGCACATTTAGAAGAATGTATCTGATAATAACATCAATACCCTGTTGAATGTTCCCGACAGAACAAAAGATAACAAAACATCTACGGAAGATATGAAATTGATGGGTATTAGGCCGGATTGGCTCTACAGAAGAGAGGTAGTCGTACATTTTTGCCGCCTGCAGCTTATACCCTTTCACGGGCTGAGAAAAAAGAGTTTTGTGCATGCTTGAATGGAATTAAGGTGCCACAGGATTATTCGTCGAATATCAGAAGCCTTGTGTCGATACATGACCTAAAACTGATAGGGTTAAAGACACATGACTGTCACACTTTGATGCAACAATTATTACATGTGGCTATTCGATCCATTTTGCCTAATAAGGTATGATATGCTTTACCTAGATTTTGTGTCTTCTTCCAATACATTTGCGAGAAAGTCATTGATCCTGATGACGCGGATTCTTTGCAAAACCTCGTTGTCACCTCCCTTTGTCAGTTGGAAATATATTTTCCACCCTCGTTTTTCACTATCATGGTCCACCTGACTGTTCATTTAATTAAATTAGGGAGATATTGTACCTTGGCCCTGTGTACTTGACATACCAGTATCCTTTCGAAAGATTGATGGAAGTGTACAAGGACTACACATCTAATTGGTATCGGCCAGAAGGTTGGATTGCTGAGCGCGCAATTATCGATGAAGCTCTTGCACATTGTTATGCGCACTTTTCTAGTGTGTCAATTGAAGTTCCTAAGAATTGCCATAGTGATTGGATGCCGGAAAAGGGAAATAGGGGTTGTGTTGAAAAAATTGTGGCATGTGACATATTGCATTTAGCACATACGTACGTGCTTCACAACGATGATGAGGTGCAACCTTATATCCAGCAGCACCAAGATGAGCTCAAAGGTGCTCACCCAAACAAGAGCAAGATGTGGATTGCAAACGAGCATACCAAGAGATTTGGAGAGTGGCTTAGGAATGTTGTCTTAGATGATACGAATTAGTATGGTGACAATATATCTCCTACTTGGTTTAGGTCCAAATTCCAGAGCAATCTTTTATAGTGGTTTCACCATTAATGGATATACTTTTTACACCCGTCAGCAAGATGAGTTAAGCACAATGCAAAATAGTGGTGTTTAATTTGTTCTGAATTTGAGGTGATGCACTTTGCTAATTCGAAAGATAGATATCCTATGTGGGGAAAAATGCAGTATTATGGTGTAATTCAAGAAATTTTTTTATTAGATTAAATTGATTTCAAAATACCTGTATTCCGATGTAAGTGGGTAGATAACAACAATGGTGTTCGAAAGGATAATATGAGATTTACTTTGTTGAATTTTGATAAGGTTGGCAATAAGTATGATGCGTTCATAATGGCATCACAAGCTAAACAAGTATTTTATGTCACTGATCCTATGGATAAGAAGTGGTTTGTTGTACTATCTATAAGGAGTAGACGGGTTGCATC
>JAIUZE010019734.1:16564-28855 GCA_022085475.1 Heliosperma pusillum
TAACGTCGTCACAAAATGTCCTGCGCAGTATCATTATAACCCGCATCTGTGATCGATCAGTCAACTGTTTGACTTATGGCTCGTTGAACCCACCATCAATCGACTTCACAGAATAATTGCCAGAGTTATCAGCTCATGTAGGAGATTACGGACCAAAACAAAATATAATGTAATTCAGTTCACTTTGTGGTGTTCAATGTTGTCAGTACAACCCACATGAAAAAAAAAATATAAAACAAAACGATGATTTCATAGATAGTTTTATGAAAAAGATACAGGTGTCTAATCCATATAAAACAACTAATACAACACAGGAACACGTTTGATTCCCATGGAAATAACGTGCCCTTCATGCTTATCATATCTCAATGGTTTAGTGAGAGGATCTGCGACGTTATCATCCGTAGCAATCTTGTCTATCACTATCTCCCTTTGCTCCACGAATTCGGCTCATGTGGGTTTTCCGTCGTACCTGCCTCGACTTGTTGCGGGATTGGGCCTTAGCCTGGAACGATAGCAACTATTATCACAATGAGATGGTGACGGGTATCCGACCTAGGACACTCGGTTAGTCCCGGTAAAGAATTGACGCAATCCATATAGCTTCCTTCGCAGCCTCTGAAGCAGCATAGTACTCGGACTCAGTCGTAGAATCTGCTATAACATTTTGTTTGGAGCTTTTCCAGCTGACCGCAGCGCCATTAAGAGTAAAAACGAATCCAGACTGAGATTTCGAGTCATCTCGATCCGTTTGGAAGCTAGCATCTGCGTAACCGGTTGCGCATAGCTCAGTGTCACCTCCATAAGTCAATACCCAATCCTTAGTCCTCCGTAGGTACTTTAAGGATATTCTTAACAGCTATCCAGTGTGTTTCACCTGGATTGCCTTGGTAACGACTCGTCATACTCAATGCATATGCCACGTCTGGACGTGTGCATATCATGGCATACATGATCGATCCTATAGCTGATGCATAAGGAATCCGACTCATGCGCTCGACCTCTTCCGATGTCTTTGGTGCCTGAGCTTTACTCAACTGCATCCCAGAGACCATTGGAAGGTTCCCCTTCTTGGAGTTGGTCATGCTGAACCTCTCAAGAATCTTATCTATATAAGACTCCTGACTGAGGGATAACATCCGTCGTGATCTATCTCTGTAGATACGGATCCCCAAAATTCTTTGTGCTTCACCCAGATCTTTCATCTGGAAATGGTTCTTTAACCAAACTTTTACCGAAGTTAAGAGAGGTATGTCATTCCCAATCAAGAGTATGTCATCGAACATACAATATTAGGAAGACAATCTTGCTCCCACTCGACTTGATATATAAGCATGGTTCCTCGACCGATCGAGTAAATCCATTCTCTTTTATCACCTGGTCGAAACGATGATTCCAACTCCGAGAAGCTTGCTTAAGTCCATAAATGGAACGCTTAAGCTTGCATACCTTCTTAGATTTTTAGGATCAATGAAACCTTCGGTGGTTATCAACCATTACACTCCTCCTCCATAACCGTTTCAGAGGCGTTTTCCATCCATTTTGCCAATTCATAGTCATGGAAAAGCGGCAATCGCTCATATTAATCCAATGGAACGACATTACTTCGGTTTGCCAAAACATTTCATCATAGTGCAATCCTTGCACTTGAGTGAAACCCTTGGCCGACTAGTCGTGCCTTGTATTATCGGGGTGGTGTTGTCCTTCTACAGAATGCTTTAAATTTTATAAAGCCATTTGCACTGAAGAGGCCGAACCTTATCAGTTAAGTCAACCAGATCCCATACGTCATTCTCATACATAGAGTCCATCTCGGATTGCATGGCTTCAAGCCATAGCTTAGAGTCGGAACAGGTCATGGCACCTTTATAGGTAGCGGGTTCGTTACTCTCTAAGAGTAAAACGTCATCTCTCCCATTCTCCTCGACCATACCAATGTATCTGTCTGGAGGAATGGAGACTCTACCCGACCTCCTGGGTTCCTCAGGAATATTTACCGCAACCGATGATGAGGGAACAGTTTCCTCCATTGGTAGCTCGGTTGTTGGTTCTGGAATCTCCGACAGATCGAAGGTTCCACTACTTGTCCTATTCTCGAGAAATTCTTTCTCTAAGAACGTCGCACTAGCCGCAATAAAAACTCGATGTTCGGTAGGCGAGTAAAAGTAATGACCAAACATCCCTTTTGGATAACCAATAAAGTATGTCTTGACCGATCGTGGGCCGAGCTTACCGTCAGGTCTCCACTTGACATAAGCCTCGCAGCCCCAAACCCGAATAAAGGACAAGTTAGGGACCGTTCCCTTTCATAGTTCATATGGAGTCTTGTCTACAGCTTTAGACGGACTTCGGTTAAGTATTAGAGCTGCTGACAATAGAGCATATCCCCATAATGAGTCAGGCACAACCGAGTGACTCATCATGGATCGAACCATATCAAGCAATGTTCGATTTCTCCGTTCGGACACACCATTCAATTGTGGTGTTCCAGGTGGAGTTAACTGTAGTACTACACCATAGTCTTTAAGGTGTTGATCAAACTCATTCGAAAGATATTCGCCACCACGATCTGAACGCAGTGCTTTAATCTTTCTATCCAGCTGGTTTTCAACCGTATTCTGGAATTCCTTGAACTTGTCAAAGGACTCACTTTTATGCTTCATTAAGTAGACATAACCATATCTAATCAAATCGTCCGTGAAAGTGATAAAATACCTATAGCCATCTCTAGCGTTGATTGACATAGGTCCACACACATCAGTATGTATGAGTCCTAATAGGTCAGCAGCGCGCATTCCAACACCTTTGAAGGAATTCGAGTCATTTTGCCTATGAGACATGATTCACACGTGCCAAAAGATTCATAGTCAAATGGGGAGATAGTCCCATTATCAATGAGCTTTTTCACGCGTTTTTCATTTATGTGTCCCATACGGCAATGCCATAGATAGGTTTGATCTTTGTCACCAACCTTTGCTTTCTTATTACTCACATGCATTATAACTGTGGTTTGATCTAAAACTTATATTCCATTCATGGAAACAGCTTTACCATAAATCATATCGTTTAAAGAGAAAATACAGCTATTATCCTTTATTAAAAACGAAAAACTGTCCTTATCAAGTACGGAAACAGAAATAATGTTTTTCGAAAAACTGGGTACATAGTAACAATTATTCAGTAATAACTCAAAACCACTAGGGAGTTGGATTACATATGTTCCCACTAAAACGGCAGCAACTCTAGCTCCATTCCCCACTCGCAGGTCCACATCACCCTTTGCGAGAGTTGTGATGCTTCTTAGGCCCTGCAAATGATTACACAGATGAGAACCACAACCAGTATCTAGTACCCAAGTTCCGAAACTTGCATGGTTAATCTCAATCATATGAATAAAAGATGATGTACCAACAGGAGTGACGCGGCCTGATTTTACGTGTTCAGCATACACAGGGCAGTTCCGCCTCCAATGCCCAGACTTGTGGCAATGGTGGCACTCCATGTTATCTTTGCTCTTTGTCTTGCCTTGTGAGCTACCGCTAGTCTCACCAGGCCCACTCTTGACCTTTCCTGGCTTTTTGAACTTTTGCTTCCCTACAGCTAGGTCAGCTTGAGCCTTGCCCTTACCCCTAACCTTGTTGTTAATCATGAGAACGTCCTGTTTCACGCTCCCACTCAATTTCAGATCACTCTCGGTCTGTACGAGAAATGAGTGGAGCTGATGAAGACTTTTCTTCATGTCATTCATATAGTAATTTGCCCTGAAAAGGGCAAAACCATCATGAAGTGAATGAAGCAGTCGATCAATAATGATCGTCTCATCGATTTTACAACCAAGAGCCTCCAGCTTCTCGACATTCTCGATCATAGCAAGAATGTGTGGGCTAACCGCTTGGCCCTTCTGAAGTTTCGCTTCAAAGAAGCGACAGGTATACTCATAGCTAACGATCCTCGGAGCTTTCGAGAACTCGTTAGAGAGAGTGGTGAAAATCTTGTTTGCACCCTGGGCTATGAATCGCCTCTGCAAATTGGATTCCATTGCAAAGATGAGTACGTTCTTTAACGCACCTGCCTCCATAACGAAATCACTATAAGCAAGTGATGCATTGGCTCCTGCATTGGGGCCTGGGTTAGTCGGTAGTGGCTCAATCAAGTACTTGAGCTTACCGTCAGCAATGGCGGCATTCCGTAATGCCGCCTCCCAGTCCGCAAAGTTTGACCCATCATTCTTCAGTCGCGTGCACTGATTCATGTTGTTCATAAAGATCTTTAGCCAGGACTCGCGAGCGAGTGTAGCACTTGGGATTGGGTCGTCTGTACGTCCAGCCATTTGTTATTTTAAGCAGTTATATCTGTATATAACGAATTCAAGAAACTGTGAAAAGAAGAAAAATTATGATAAGTTTCATCGTTTTAAAATTAAGTCTTAATGCAAAAACTGTTTAATGCGTTGACTCAAGCATTTATACAATTGACCTCCCTCAAGAATTATATAAATGATCCCAAGACTCAATTTCTGTAAATTGATAAGCCAACCTCTTGGCTAATTCTACCTTTAGAATTCTCGGTCGATAAATTTCTGTAAATTCTATCTTATAGTCCATTATAATCCCGAGATATTACTCGGACTACAATGTTGAGGTAAAATAAGTCAACACTCACTACTTACCCAACGTAGAAGGGGTCATATTATGACTTCCGACGAAGAAGGGGTTCATAGTAGTTTTTCCTATAAAGACTAATCTCAATTTTCATTTTAGAGGAAAATCCCATCATCTTAAATTTAATTCATTTTAAGTGAACAAATTTCTAGCATTTCGTGAATGATTTAGACTAAGGTGATGGCCCTATGAACGAGTGACATCTGTATGTCTAAGATGAAAAATCGAATTACTATATGAATCATTTTTCATGCAATTTAGGTGGTTTGGTTTAGGCGGAATATGATGCAATTATTAAGCATGTGAATGAATAGCAAAAAAATGGAAAAATACGTAAACTATTACAACGGTCCTAGTGTGGCCTATCTACAAAAATGAATAGTAAATACAAGTTTGGAATCCATCCTAATGGACCCGAGAAGCTTGACTTTGTCCCATCTTGGTCCATGTAGCGGGAGGGAGCATCCGATCTCCATCTTTAGTCTTCTTTAAATTACATTTTCAAAATTACAAAATAAACCTATTTAAATTCTAATTCCAAAAACATAATTAAAAGAAATAAAAGGAGATACGAGATCTCATAAATACATCCAAACCATGTTTCCATCATTACGAAAACATGATTAACTAAAGCCACACTAGGTATTACATTTTTCAACCAATTGCAAAATACGTAAATCAAACCATTCATTCATTCATTCATCAAAAATAAAATGCATCAACGATATAAATTAATACTACAATACATAATTCATTAATTATGTTGATTAATTATCCAAACCACCATTAAAACCGATCAAAATTATGTGACAATTCCTTAATTGCCCACAATAATTTAAATCTTCCATAATCCATTTTTGTTTTAAACCTTTTTAAAATAATCGGGTATCATTATTGTGAACCTTTTCACAATAATAAACAAACATTATCTTTATAATGCCAAAAAAAAACATACAAATTTTTTTTTTTTGTTTTTTCTCTCTACTGATCACTGTTCATCGTGAACAGTACCAGTCAAAAAAAAGTTTTTTTTTTTTATCTTTCTCACGGTTTAAACCTAAAACCGAAAAACTGTAAAAATAAAAATAAAATAAAAACAAACTGCTGCTGCCTTTTCTAAAAAAAACAGAATTTTTTTTTTATAGCAGTGAACAGTAACACGGGAAGCATAACTGCAAAAAATTTTTTTTCGGTGTTGCCTATATTGTTAGATCGGTACAAAATTCAATATTTAATCGTTATTAAATATTTATTCAAACTAGATTATTCAATTTAACCTTTTAAAATGAACATCTAAATCATGATTAAATCGATTATCCTTATATTCATTTAATCACAATCGCTTTGAACATCATTAAAATTGAATCATTATGCAAAATTATCAATTTAAAACAATGAGGCCGAAAACAATAGCAACAACAAAATCAAAACAATTCCATCTTGTTTTAATCTAATCCTTATCAAATTAAAACAAGTACAAATTTATTATATTGAATTTTAACCTTTTAAAATAACAATATCAATAAATCAACAATGGAAAAACAAAAACCCTAAAAAAAATCACACGGCAACAACAAAAAAATTTCAGCCGTGACAAAATTTTTTTTCGGTAATATCAAATTTTTTTTTTCTCAAATTTATATTTCATAAAAATGAAAAACATATAATATAATTTTGTAGCCAAATGCTCTGATACCACTTGTGGGAAATAACAGTTTACATCCCCTTAAAAATTAGGATTATAACAAAATTATATAATATGAATTGCGAGTCATAAATATGAAAACAATGTAAATATAGAGAAAATGAATTAAACCTTTGGTCCTTAGCAAAATCGGCCTAAGAACAGATATCAAAGTAGATATCCTTCTAATTGTCTCACCCAAGATTGATTGAGATATGCCCTTCTCCTTTGCTAGAAAGATAATTGAAAGTTACTGTTAACTTTTTAGGTTTTGTGTTTTGTGTGATGGACGCACAAGTGAGTGAAGAAATTAGGTTAGAAATTTTTTCCTCTTCCCCCTTAATCCCACGGCTCCTCTAGGTATTATATGAGGAGATTTAGTCTCCTCAAATAACTACCCATTGACCGGAAAAACCCGAGTGTATCTGGACACTTTTTCCGGTCATTATAGCTTATAATATAATGTAATATATTATAATCGTCATTAGTCAAAGACCGACATTACAATACATCATTAATTATAAATATCCGTATATTTATAATTTTCCAATTAATCATAACGGTTTATGTTTAATTAGCTTACATTATATACAACAATTAAATATCACATTTTATATTCAATTTACGAATTACAGTTAATTCGTCTCAGCTAAATTTATTTAATCATTATTAAATAATTATATCATCATCACATTGACTAACCTTTTAGTCAAAAACACCGACTAACCTTTTAGTCATTTAATAAGGCATCAATATGATTGTTTTCTCAAATAATCACATCTCTCAATCACATCCTTTAGGTGTGACTTTTAGGGACCAGTTGATCACCGCCATCTGTATGACGATAACGTCAAACTTATCTAGCAAGCCAACCGTTATCGATAAAAGTTAATCAACTGATTACAATACAAAGTATACCCTGTGAACCTACAGAGATTTATTTATGTTATTGCACTAACTGTGGAGGACACTGGCTCCAACAAACACTACTTCTTAGTTTCCCCTACTCACTGGCAGACCATTGTCTAGTTAGAGTTCCTTGCTGAATAATGATGTTCAGCACCCGACTCTTAGGGTGTTCTTGATGATGTTGACTTGTTTCTTGTATAGGCGGAGTGATATCAGTAAGCTCAACTCCAAGGAGGTTTTGTTATTAGTGTTGTACTTGAACCTGAAGCGGGAGAACTAGGTGTACTATAGTGCTCCCGCTATAGTATGTGCTAGCCTAGCACAGATGACCACCCCAGGGACCAGACATCGCCACCTTAGTTGTGGTGCGATCGTGACCCGCTTGGCTCAGATACTGACCGAATTTGCCCCTGATGAGGACTTCCCCGATTTATTCGGCGGTGTCCCTTTGATTGACCTGGACTACCTCATACACCTTAAGTGAGTGAGACGATTGGAAGGGGAGGAATGGCCTGGAGGGTGAGGGCAAAGATGTGGATGAACCCACAACTTGGGGATGGGGATGACCTACCTGAGATCGACTATCAAGCGAGGGCTGACCCAGATTCGCCAGCCTTACCACCCGATAACTATACTATTCCCGGCCATCTTTTGGTGGAGAGAGCGGAGCCGGTGGTGGCCACCCGTAGGAGGCGATCACCCTTGCCTGCCCGTGAGGCTAGGCCGGTGAGGGAAGAGGTGGTGGAGCAGCGGTATGTGCAGCAGGAGCAGGTTTACCAGCAACCCAACTACCAGTACCCTCACTACCCTTCCGTCCGTGACCCGAGGATGCATGTAAGCGAGTTGACCGAGCGTTTGTCAAATGCTCTAGTGTTGAGGAGCATGCAAGAATTGGCTTATACGCAGGGAGTGGGTAGGGAGTTAGCTCAGCCGGCTTAGTGTAGTGGAGTTGGTAATGACCACAGAGTGTTCAACTGCTACGGGGTGAACAAGGATCACTGGGGGACCGCGATTAGCCATGGCTATGGATGCTTGACCGGACCGTGGGGTGCTCAGTTTGGCACTTTGAACCTTGTCCGGGAAGATACGTTGGGTTGTAACGATGGTGAAGGGACCTTAGGAGCAATAACCACCGATATGGAAGAAGATCGTGATTCTGACCAGTGAGCTGCGGCTCAAGTTTATGATTGTATTTTCTTAGTTGTGATTGAGAAATTGTTTGTTGTAGAACACTCTATTTGGATTTGTAACGACCATAAGGCCAAGACCATGTTGTTGACTATGTGGTAGTTGTTGTGTATGAATTTTAGGTCGGTATACGAGTTATACTCCGATATCAACGGTATGTGTCAGGAATTGGTATGTTTAAGTTGAGTATTGAATGCGTGAAATGATCATTGAAAATGTCCCATCTTGGGTTGGACTCGACCGAGTGATGGGTGGTACTCCCATATGCTCGACTGAGTGTGGCAGCTCAGTAGGTTTTGTTGTCTGGGATTATCGTGCACTCAACTGAGTGCTGTCCACTCGATCGAGTAAACCGTACTCGACCGAGTGGCTGCTTTGTATCTTCGAAAAGTTCAATTTTTTTTTTTAAATAAAAAATGTTATCTACGTGTTATGTTTGATACTTGGATTAATTGATGAGTTGACTTGGCAATGACTATTTGAGAGATGTTGTGTCCTATACAATGTGTATTGTATCCTAAAACGTTGTTGATAAGATTGACGAATTTAGTTCCCACAGATTTATATTATATAAACATGGACCTTCGAAATTAACTGTGACAACCGAGCCAATGGCTCAGTCCGGTATTTGATTGTATACTGTAATTATGTGAGATTGGTGACTCTACCTCGCATACATGAAATTTAACTTATGAGACATAAATTGTAACGTGATTAGTGATACTTAACTGATGAAATCGTAACGAATTGATAGTCGACCATGTTTATTATTTGAACCAACTTGTAACCTATGAAATTACCATAATGAGTAGCTAGCTAATGTGATTCTGTATCAGATAACAGGTGACGGATGGTAACGGTGGGAGTTGAAATAGGAGGTGTTTTGATATATGTTATATGTATCGCTGTCTCTTAGTGAATTGTGGCATTGGTATGGACAATGCTTGCAGGGACGGGAGTTTACATGTATGTATTTATGGAAAATGGTGATCGCACGATGGTAATTTTTTGAATTTAAATAAAATATTAAACAGAGGAGTAATAGCCGGATGCATTTAGATATAAGTAAGACGTGTGTAGCGATCATTGTGATGCGTTATTTCATAATTGTGTGCTTGATTAACATAAGCTTGATGTCAAACATTACGAAATTGTATTCATACAAACTAGACGCGTTCGACAGCCTATATTGCCTCGCGGTGACAGTCTATGTAACTTTGGCTATGTTCTGTCTTAGTAACAAGGGAGGGAAATTAGGGGACGAAGTTCTTTTTAAGAGGCGTAGATAATGTTGCGAACTGTGTTACGATTGCCGTTACGAATGTTTTCCAGATAACAATCTATGCAAACGCTCTATCGATATTGAACAGGAGTAGGTGTTAATAAGGTGATAAGATGCACGGTTTGTGTACTTGTTTGATCAATATAATGGTGGAGATGCGTTAACAATATATAAAATAATGCTATATGAAATGATGGTTATGGTGAACGTGAATAACTTGCGTGTGAGATGATGAGATGGATGGGTGTATGCGTACGTATATCACACTGTTAACTACTATGTGGAGGACGTGTAGCTGATAAATGATATGTATAATTGTGAAACTGCGATTCGAGTATAATTGTGAAACTGTGATTCAAGATGGTATATGTGTGTCGGCTGTAATCTTGTGAACGGTGTGGTGCTATTGTGCCTTTGTGACGGTATGAGACGGACTGAGTTGGTCAAAGATTGCAAATGTTGATTGTGAACGTTGTAATTGCGAATGTTGGTTGTGAACATTGTAACTGTGGTGGATGTAGTGTGTTTGTTGTGGTATTGGCCAAACTTCGAGGACAAAGTTCCTTTTAAGGGGGGAAGACTGTAATACCCGGTATTTTAGAGACGTTAACCGACCTTTGACTGACTTTGACCATAGGTAGGATTGACCGTAGGATGAGAGTTGGGAAAATTGTACTCTTAGCAGGAGGTACTCGACCTAGGGCACTCCACTCGATCAAGTGCAAGTGTCACTCGAGCGAGTGCAACCTACTCGACCGAGTGCACACTTACTAGATAACCGTTCTTTCATAATTACAATGAAGGTCCTCCGTTAACGTGAAGTAAACCGATAAATAATCTTGATGTTGCGGCGGCACTCAGCCCACGGAGCCCTTGCTAGGAGTACGAGGACACGTCATGGGTATGTTACCAATTTAAAAGGCTTTAACACCGATGAAAGGTTCGAACAAGCCAGCATTTGCAAGAGTCGCCACTAATTTATTGTGGAAATTTGAAATCGTTCGATTCTTTATGCAATGTGAAATGAGCACAAAGCAAAGATGACATAGACTTTAACTAGGAATCAATCCCTTAGGATTCTATGTCTAGAGCGACTCTCGCAATATCCATTGAACACGGATGTTTGCAGATATTCCAAGTAAGGGGTGAGTGTATGTAATACCCGGTATTTTAGAGACGTTGACCAACCTTTGACTGACTTTGACCATAGGGGGGATTGACCGTAGGATGAGAGTTGGGAAAATTGTACTCTCAACAGGAGGTACTCGACCTAGTGGGATCCACTCGATCAAGTGCAAGTGTCACTCGACCGAGTGCAGCATACTCGACCGAGTGCACACTTACTCAGTCGAGTACGGCGGGATTCAGGCCGCGATAAATATACTTCGGGACTTAACTCATAAATCGTTATTTACAATTACGCTTCTCTCTCTGGAAATCCTAAACCTTATCCCCATACTCTCATACCCCAACCACCCTATGGGACTACCACCTGTGAAGCCGCCGCGGGACCTAGCGGCAAGCGTGACCGTCCTAAGAAGGGGGACAACTAGTCTTATCATGTAAGTACCTTTCTCATAGTTATTCCTTGACTCTAGCGACCATAGTTGTAATAGGGGTTGTATTGTGTTGTAGATCGCATTGATGATGAGATGTGTACTTGTACCAGTGTGTTTGTCTGTGTGCGCGTAGGATGATGGCTAATTGTAGAAAAGCTAAAAGGTAGGGTTTCCCTACTCAGTGTTTGTGTTATTGATCGATGAGATGATATTGCTATTGTGATATTGATTATGTTATGATTGTTGATATTGATGATGCTCACTGTGGTGACAATGACGGAGTTTGGGGTGGTTGTGATGGTTACTAAGGTTACTATGGTTTGGTGATTCCGTTGGGAGACGGATCACACCCCGAGTTCGCCCTCGTGGTTATCCCGCCACGTGGGGGATGTGCACATTAATGTTCCGGGTTTGTCTCGCTGCGGTGAGATGGAAGTTTGACGCCTGTGGCTGCGGTCAATGGTCAATTGGTGGTTTTCTAGAGCAGAGATGGTAACCTGAGTCTACTGAGGTAACCGGTACGTTGGCCCTCTAGTTTCTCTTTCTCTTGTGCTTATCTTGTGCGTTGATCGGTATATACAATACCGACCCTTTACTTTTTTACAAAACTGTGATGATCCATTTGGGAATGGGGAGCAGATTGTGTAACACCCGGAAATGTACCCTATTTTTATAGTGAAAATATTTTACGGATACTTTTCAGCGAATTTAAGTTTTAATTTAGAATTTAATGTTTCGAGTCGAATTTAGAATTTCCGAGTTCGTATTTGGAATTTCCGCGAGTTTTCAAGTAAAACCCGTCTTGAGCCGTCTTTCACTTTCTTGACTTTTGAGCGTCTTTGACTTTCGTTGACTTTTTCCTTCATATACTCCCTCAAACCCTAAATCCTTATTTCATTTTCCACTTACTCTTTCTTCCTCATCAAACCACCAAAAACCTAAACACCATTTTTATCAAGCTTAGATTCGTCGCTACTCCTTCGTTACTCGCTGCCGACTGCAATTTTC
>JAIUZE010019735.1:0-16539 GCA_022085475.1 Heliosperma pusillum
ACGAAGGAGATACGATCATTCTACGAAAAAGGGTCGGTGCAGTGAATTCCCAGCCGGCCACTGAACCGGCAGCCGGTTCTTCGGCCAGGACTACATCCTACCCGAGAACAACATACACAAGTTCAATCATTTTCAATTCTCATATTTAACTTCTATAACCTATCAACAATCAATAATCATCATCAACAATCATCAACTAACAACAATCATCAACCATAACTCAATTCCTAAGCTTACTAATCATATTATAAATACGAAATCTAACATAGAAATCATATAAAACACGTAAATGATATCGAGTAACCCTTCACTGTTACCTTTACGCGTCTTTAATCGATTCTAAACCTTCCTAGTCTCCACCTACAATACAATTAGATAATAAAAGACGAATATCATTCAACTTGAGAAAGACGGATAATTTAAAAAAAAGCGAGAAAGACGGTAATTTTAGTACCAATACGGATAGAGGAAGATAAGAGGGGAAGAATAAGACGAACTTACGTGAATTTGAGCGGGAAACGAATGAGATACGATGATTATAAAATCGGATCAAAGATGGAGGCAAGGGTTTGAGATTTCTTAATGAAGAAGAAATGTGTTGTGTTTGAGTTGTGAATGAAAAATAGGTTAAGTGTAGTGTGATATTTATAAGGAAAAAAGTCAACAAAAGTCAAACTCGCCTTAAGACGGGATTCTCATGGAATCTCGCGGAAATTCCAAATACGAACTCGGAAATTCTAAATTCGACTCGGAAAATTAAATTTACGGTTAAAACTAAATTTCGCTGAAAAGTTTCCGTAAAATATTTTCACTATAAAAAAATAGGGTACATTTCCGGGTGTTACAATAACTAGTCGGATCAACAACCCCCTTAGCCTCAAGAACCCGAAACAACCACATGCCGTAGGGTAAGTCTAGGGTCGTATAGACTTTATCTTCAGTTACCCAAAAACTAGTTTGAGAAATTTGAGAGAAAACGAGAAAGGAAAGGTTCACACAGTTACCTTTTAACCAATTCTTAACCACCATCATCTCATAACAAGCAATTTTATCTCGTCCACCCCGATGTGAACCCACCGTATTCCACATAAAATTTAACAGAAATTTTAATTTTGGGGACGAATTCACGGCAAACACACAACTCGACAACATAGCCCGATCATCAAAATAACGCTTAACATCCAGTTTATCCGTATCCGACAACTCTTCCCACGACGTACTCGGGTCTATTGTGATTCCATCATCAGGAACCAAAAACATAGTACAAAAGTCGTCAATGGAAACCGAAACTGCTCGACCATTCACCACGGCATGCAAAACTCCAGATTTCAAAGAAACGGAAGCATAAAATTGACTTACCTCGATGGGATATATAGGACCCAAAAACCGAGACACTTGCTCCCATTCTTGAAAATTCAAGAAATCATTGAAGAATGTCAAAGCTTGATATTTTCCACACCACACCTTCGGAAAACTACGACCACCATGAATACCATATTTTGCAACCCGGTTACCCAATTTACGTTCTTCCTTTGTTAATCGAAGCTTGTCAAGTACGGATGCCGTTTCTTGAGGGAGAAATTCGCGAAACAGAGGACGTTTAGTTCCCTCGATTTCCGTGTTTTCTTTGTCTTTATTAGCATCATCTTGTACCCTATTCTTCCCCTTATTTAATCTACGCCGTTTTGTTCCTTCAAGCACCGAACCCGACTCGGTTTGGGTCAAATTGGGTGATTTTTGGTTGGGTTTAGGAGAGATAATAGTGGGCATGCAAGGTGTTTGAGTTTTGGAGTTTGGGGTGTTGGTGTTTTTGGTAGTGGATCGTGTGGAAGCCATTGTTGAGAGCTTCATGTTGTTTTTTTTCGTGTGATAGAAGAGAGATGGTGATGGTGATATGTGTTAATGGTGATGTAGATGGGTAATTATGAAAAGTAGTCTTGGGTTTTGTTCTTTTGTAGCTTGGCACATGAGCCGTCCTACACTTCCTCTTTTTCCTTTCCATTTGTTTTTTTTTTGAATTTAGGTAGGATAGTAAAAGGAATCTAGGGTAAATATTGGAGAGATATGGTATGGATAGGATTAGGTAAATAAAAGATATGGTAAGATAATATTGTTGGGAATTTCGGTCAACATGGGAATTTTGGTCAAATTAGGAAAGCGAATAAGATAGATTTTTGCCAAATATGTGGTACATAATTCAATATTCATAAAATACTTAATATGCAAGATAATCACGTAAAATATATAAAATTAAGCAAAAATATACTAGCAATGGAATACACGGACACAGTCATATAATCTCGTCTTATTCTAACAAGTCACGCAGGTTCATAAAATAAATATGTGACAACCCTCGCGAATGCGGAAATAAAACATACAAGCATGTGATTTAATAAGCGGAAATACGGTATTTTAAAAACCTTTATACATGCAAGATATAAAATACGAGGAGTGTCAAATATTACAAACTAAAGTACCAATTATACTACATCAAGAGACGAAGTCTCTCCAAAAAGTTAACAAGTAAAAGTGTTTAGCAAACAAGCTAAAATCGTCTAGATGTATTTTAATCCAGGGACAACGCCCGCTAGCTTACACCCGAACCCAAAATGTCAAGCAAAAAGCCATCCAAGCAAGCAACCTGTTCATCCATGAAAAACATGAACGCCACAATCAGTGGGGAGTAACTCCGGGTTCTCCCAGCCATATCACATTAAACGTACATAGAAAGAAATACAAAAGTAAAATCATGCATATATGAATATACATGTGAGATACGATAAGAATAAATAGGCAATTCGATAAATAATGATAAGAGCATATGGAATACAAATCCGAATCCATCATGTTATTCAAAGACTCGGGGAAGACACTCTTAGGGAACCGAATACGCTCACTAGGGCTTGCATCTCACCGTTAGCGGTATAAGATTGATAAGATTGAGACTCGACAAACAACCCATGCCAAGTCATGCGATGATCAATCATATAATCATTCATGTAATCATACAAATATATTGACAACATCTCTCACGGTAAATGAAACGCACTAGCATCGTGTACAATAGCAAGACAAGCCAATGGAAGCTCACGGAATAAGACGTTTTCCGGAACCGTATACGATAAGACGTGTCGTATACTCATGACCTAGACAAAGAAGTTCACGGGATAAGACGTTTCCCGGAATCATGTACGATAAGACGTTTCGTACACACAAGACTCTAATCCTCTCGGTAGGACGACGATAATAATACGGTCCTAGTCTAAACCTGGCCAGACTCTCGGAATAAGACGTGTTCTGATTCGACATGTGTTAAGACGTTCCACATCCAAGACACGGACTTACAATAAATATGCCGAGTACCCCAAATTCGGTAGATCAATTCACGAAAGAGGCGGAAAGAGATCTATAGTCAAAAGTCCAGCTAGTACGCTACATGCAATAACACCACCTCGCAAGTATACAACATTTGACGGCCGGGTCGATCAACGCATTGCGTTCACCTCCTAACAACGTCGTCATATGCCCACTACACATGCAATTAAGCAGTAGGATACCTCTCAGTTACGACATTCCAGCCTTACGAACGGGAAGGTAGCCAAGGGAATGAGAGTACAAAGCACAAGACAAAATAGTGCTCAAACCGTATCATTTGTAAAAACCGACTCAAAGTGGGACATAGCAAAAACCGTCACAAAACATGTGATACAAGCGAATGAAATATCATATATCCAAAACATGAATATTATAAGTCACTACGTAAAATTATACGATAAACGGATCATGCGAAATATTATAAATTACGAGTTTTAGAAATTTTATGAGAAAAACACAGCCGTGTTCCAGGCCGGTCTGGAGGCCGGCGGCCGGTACCCCGGCTCGGAGCACAACTATACACAAAAAGCAAGTTTGGAAACTAACTAAAACAAGGGTCCACTTCAAACAGTCATAACTAAAGTTCTAGATATGCAAATGCAGAAATTCTAAGTCGAGGTGATAGCTTATCCTCTTACGGTTCCAACGATAGGTCACAAGCCCAAAACAAGCAAGTAACGAAGGAGATATGATCATTCTACGAAAAAGGGTCGGTGCAGTGAGTTCCCAGCCGGCCACTTGACCGACAGCCGGTACTTCGGCCAGGAGCACCAGTTCACCCGAGAACTTCATCAAGCATTCAATCATTTTCAATTCTCATAATCTACTTCTATTAACTATCAACAATCAATATTCATCATCAACAATCATCAACTAACAACATTCATCATCCATAACATAAATCCTAAGCTTTCTAATCGTATTCTAAATACGAATTCTAACATAGAAATCATGTAAAACACGTACATGATATCGAGTAACCCTTCACCGTTACCTTTTCGCGCCTTTAATCGATTTCTAAACCTTCCTAGTCTCCACCTACATACAATTAGATAATAAAAGATGAATATCATTCACCTTGAGAAAGACGGATAATTTAAAAAGCGAGAAAGACGTTAATTTTATTACCAATACGGATAGAGGAAGCTAAGAGGGGAAGAATAAGACAAACTTACGTGAATTTCAACAAGAAACGAGTGAGCTATGATGATTCTAAGATTGGATCAAAGATGGAGGCAAGGGTTTTGGTTTGCTTAAGGAAGAAGTAATGTTTTGTTGAATGAATGAAAAATAGGTTAAGGAGGGAGTATGAGTTGTGTAAGAGGAAAAGTCAAGAAAAAGTCAAAGAAAGTCAAACTCGCCTTAAGACGGGATTCTCATGGAATCTCGCGGAAATTCCAAATACGAACTCGGAAATTCTAAATTCGACTCGGAAAATTAAATTTACGATTAAAACTAAATTTCATTGAAAAGTATCCGTAAAATATTTTCACTATAAAAATAGGGTACATTTCCGGGTGTTACAACTGGAGCTTGCCGTCAGCAATGGCTGCATTCCGTAATGCTGCCTCCCAGTCCGCAAAGTTGGACCCGTCATTCTTCAGTCGCGTGGACTGATTCATGTGGTCCATGAAAGTTTTAAGCCAGGACTCACGTGCGAGTGTGGCACTTGGCATAGGGACATCATTATGGCCAGCCATTTGTTATAAGCTGTATTATCAATATAACACGAATATTACACTGCGAAAAAGAACAAAAAACATAATAAGCATAGTCATCGATATGAATTAAGTCTAGTGCAAAAACTCGTTTAATGCGAAGACTCAAGCATTTATACAATTGACCTCCCTCAAGAATTATATAAATGATCTCAAGACTCAATTATCTGTAAATTGATAAGCCAACGTCTTGGCTAATTCTACCTTTAGAATTCTTGGTTGATAAAATTTTATCTTTAGTCCATCATAATCACGAGAAACTCTTCGGATTATAATATGAGGTAAAATAAGTCAACACAAACTACTTACCCAACGTAGAAGGGGTCATATGGAGAGTAAGATCCTATATGCCTATTGACGAAGAAGGGATTCATAGTAGTTTGGCTTATAAAGACTAGTCTCAATTTTAGGTTTTAGAGGAAGATCCCATCAACTTTATTTTAATTCATTTTAAGTGAACGAATATCTAGCATGCGGGAATGAATAAACTAAGATGATGGCTTAAAATTCGTGTGACATCTTTATGTCCATGATAACTAACATCCAAACTATATGAGTCAATTTTCATGCATTTGTAGTAGTAGGTGGTTTGGTTTAGGCGGAATATGCTGCACTAACTATCATGTGATGAAAAGCAACCAGAACGAAAAATACGTAAAATTACAAAGTTCTAGTGTGGCCTATCTACCAAAATGAACAAAATACAACTTTGGAATCCATCCAAATAGGACCCGAAAAGCTTGTCTTGATGTTCCATCTTGGTCCATGTAGCGGGAGTGAGCAATCCGATCTCCATCTTTAGTCTTCTCAAATTACATTTAATAAATTACAAAATATAATCCTATTTACATTCTAATTTAAAAAACATAATTTTAAAGAAAACAAAAGGAGATTCGAGATCTCAAAATTACATCAAGATCATGTTTCCATCATTACGAAAACATAATCAACTGAGGCCACACTAGGTAATACAAATTACAACCAATTGCAAAAAATACGTAAATAAATCATTCAACAAATCATTCAACAAAACAAAATGCATCAACAATAAATTAATCATTCAAGACATAATTCCTTAATTATGTAGAGTAATTTATCCAAACCACCTAATTTAAAATGATCAAAATTATGTGACAATTCCTTAATTACTCACAATAATTGCAATCAGCCATAATCCAATTTTAATTCATATTATCGTATAATATGAATTAATCCAACATTATTTTAAACCTTTTTAAAATACTTGGGTATCCAATAATTGTGAACTTTTTCACAACAACAATTATACATTATCAATATAATCCATAAAACAAAAATTTTGGCCAAAAATTAAAAAAAAAAACCGAAACAAAATTTTTTTTTTATTTAAACCACGGCCTGTTTTTTTTTTTTTTTAATTCATACAATAATTTGATGTTGGTAATATTACAAGATCGATACAATTATCAACATTCAATCATTATTAAACATTGATACAAACTAGATGATTCAATTTAAAATTTTTAAAAAAAATATCTAAATCATGATTAAATTGATTATTTTAATATTCAACTAATCATAATTGATTTGAACATCATTAAAATTAATGAATCACGATACAAAACAACAATTTTTCATCATGTATACCGAAAATATATAGCAAAAACAAATGTTCATAAACATTCAAAAACAATTTCCATTTAGGTTTTAATTTAATCCTTATTAAATTAAAACATCTACAAATTTATCATATTGTCATCTTAACAATTTAAAACAACAATATCAATAAATCAAAATGAAAACAAGAATCAAAATAAATAAAAAATTTAGCCGAAAATAAAAAAAACAGCCAAAAAAAATCAGCCGAAAAAAAAATTCAGCCAAAACAATAAAAAAAAATTTCTGAAAAATTTAATTTAATATATTTCATCCATGGAAAATCATATAAAATCGTATAAAAATCCTATAAACTGTTATATCTAATTAATGTATATAATGTAATTATTTAATGCGATTAAATAATGTAAGCTTCAACGGAAGCAGAAGATTTCGCTGATCATGGATACGGATATAATAGCTTAGTTTAGACCGGAGCGCCCGATTGAACAAGAGTTGTCGTTTCCTCATGATGGTATTTGGAGTTGGAATGGGAAATGTGATACTTGGTTACTATTTTGGTGATCCGCTGGGAGACGTATCACACTCCGAGTTCGCCTCTCGTAGCTCTCCCGCTACGAGGGGATGTGCACATTACTGTTCCAAGAATTTTGCTCTGATGAGATGGAATTTCGATAACCAGTGGTGCGGTCTAGAATCAATATGTGGTTTGCATGTCAAGGGTGGTAACCTGAAGCTTTTGAGGTGACCGCTGCTGTGGGCCTCCAATTTCTACAGGTCAGGGATGGTAACCTGATGCTTTTGAGGTGACCACTCTGGTGGGCCTCCAATTTCTGTTACTTGGATGGTTACTTTATTGTCTTGTACATTGATTGGCGTATATTGTTACTGACCTCGGTAATGTTTTCAAAACTGATGTGATCCATTGGGAAATGGTGACCAGGTGACCAACAGGTATTTCGTTAAGCTCGCGTTTGGGGAATTGAGAGGATCGGCGCTGATGAGTCATAGGTTCCGTAGTCATTAGTTGTCTTAGACATTTACTTTATTTCTACTACTGCAGATTATTATTTATGACAGTGTTACGTTAGTATTTTGGAATAATGTAACTTTGGTTAAGCTATCGATTAATAAGTATTGTTCTATTATGGTCTATTTGATATGTACTACCCCGAGATGGTAGAATCCCAAAGTTATAAGGAGGTCTTGTAAGGCTTTTATGTAGATTGGAGTGTTATCATGTATTCGACCTAGTGTGATTCGTGTGTCAGTTAGGCAACCTTCTACCTAGTTGTGACTCGGCCGAGTATAGTGCGTACTCGACCGAGTGCGGTGTACTCGACCGAGTACACTGGTCTGCGGGATTTTATCAGACAGTTTTCATTCTTAATAAAACACTTAACCTTCTAAAACTCTCTCAAAACCTCTCAATTATCTTTAATCATTCAAAGACGGATTGGATTACTTCTTGTATTGTTGATTTCAATCGGTAAGCGATTCATCTACATGTTTATTGTTATTGTTGGTAATGAATTGTAACCCTAATTGAAATGGGGAAAAAGGCAAGATGGTTAGTGATTGATTGTATAGTCTTCGTATGTTTCGGGGGAGAATTTCAAGAAGAGGATTTCTAACTTAATTGCTTATACTTCGTGCGGATTTGCTAAAAGGTAGGATTTTCCTACTCAATGCCTTATATCTTAATCATTGTGATGAGATTTTTACTGTGATGTTGTTACTTGTTGATGATGGTGGTTACTTGGTTACTATTTTGGTGGTCTGCCGGGAGACGGACCAGACCCCCAGTTCGCCTCTCGTAGCTCTCCCGCTGCGAGGTAGACGTGCACATTAAAGTTCCGGGAACTCTTGCTACGACAAGAGTGGCTTTTGATGTCCAGTGCTGCGGTCTGGAATCAATAGGTGGAACGACGATCAAATCTACAATCTTACGGTGGGAGGGATTACCGCTGCGGTGGTTGCTCAGTTACTGGTTTATCGTGGTGTTGTGGGCCGTGGTTGCTTGTTGGTGATGTTGTTATTGTCTTGTACATTGATCGGCTTATATTGTTACTGATCCCGTTTAATGTTTTTAAAACTGGTGTGATCCATTGAGGAATGGTGAGCTGGTGATCAGCAGGTCATCCAATAAGCTGCTTTTGGGGAATTGATTGGGATCGCCGTGGTTGAGTCTTAGCTTCCGCGATGATAATTAGAGTCTTAGACATTACATTTGTTTGTCTTTATTTTATCAGTTGGATTATCGTTTAATACGGTATGCCGTCTGGATTTAGAATAATGTAACTTTGATTTAAACTCTTGATTTAATAAAGTATAGTTCTATTATGGTTGATTCGATATGTACTACCTCTGAAAACCGAGATAGTAGCATCTTGATGTACTAAGGAGGTCTTGTAAGGCTCTTTTTTATATGGGGGTGTTACAAAGTGTTATCAGAGTGATGATTTTGGAACCTAAAACCAATGAATCCAATGAACTTAGGAGTGTCTAATAAACTGAACCCATGTAGGAGTTGTAGGGAGCTACCGCAAGGATTTGGGAGACGTCCTAAGATCGTAACTTTGCCTTTATAACTCTTATTCGGTAACAAGTGGGAAGTGTCGGGACGTATATGTGTGTTTGTTGTGAACTCATATGTTGATTGTTGAGAATGGTGTGAAGTGGAGGTGGAATATGAGCATGATGTGATGGTATTACGTAAAGTATGGGACATAATGAGATATGTGTGAACGGTGATGATTATGGCATAAAGATGTGTTTACTATTGACCAGCATGGTATATATGAGTTGAGTATGGTTGTGTGAACATGTATGAAATGCTTATGAATCGAATGAATATAGTATACGCATGGAATTGTATATTATGAAAGTATCATATGTTATGTAAGATGTATGCATGGTTAAGTGTTGTAAAGAGGGCCGTATTTTGCATGACTCGGCCGAGTAGGGCAGGGTACTTGACCGAGTCCCCTTGGCACTAGATAAAGTGTTAGGATATGATGAAATTTTGAAATACTGTATTTTAGGAACTCGACCGAGTGTATAATGACACTCGACCGAGAATGATGAACTCGACCGGGTGACCTTTTGGACTCAATCGAGTAGAATTTCATGTATATTTAGGGAGATACTATTTTTGGGCGACTCGACCGAGTGTAGATCAACACTCGACCGAGTATGAGGGAATTGACCGAGTGCCACTTTGGCCTCAATCAAGTAAAAGACCCTTTATATTTACTTGGCTTCTGTGTTTCTTGTACTCGCGGAGTACATGTAGTACTCAATCGAGTGGCCTTGACTCCGTCGAGTGGATTGATGCACTCGAGCGAGTGTGTTTGTGACAGGACCGTATCCCGTTTCACTCGTAGGATTGTGCTTACATTTGCGTATTTTTAATGAAGTTATCATGCCTGCAATAAGAGCTAGTATGTCACTAGAACCCATGAGTTCATTGATGAAGAGGTAGTTAGATTACTTGAGCAGAATGCGGCACTTACCGAGACCCTTAAGAAAGTGGGGAAGGACCGAGCAGTGGTAGTTGATGCTACTATTATAAGCAGGGCTATTGCCCGTCACCGACCCACTACCTACAAGGGTACTGGTGCACCACATCTGTTAGAAGACTGACACCGGGAGATGGAGAGCATATTCAAGGTCGTCAATTGTTCGGAGAATCTATGTGTTGATCAACCCGCGTTCTACCTGAGGGGTGGAAAATGGTGGTTCCGGGAGAGCCTAGCTATGAAGGAGTACTTCAATATGAATGGGGAAGAGACTATACCGTGGAGAGACTTCAAGGCTGAGCTGAGGACCGAGTTTGTTCCTGAGCATGTGAGAGGGAAGTTGAGGGCTGAGTTCGACTCTTTTCAAATGACTAAAGAGATGACCATGATGGAGTGGATTTAAAAGTCTTTATCTGACAAGTTTCTAAAGGGATTAATCTTTAGGGTCATGAACAAGCTACCTTTGGGAGTAGCTTATGACCTTATGGAAGCTTATCAGAAAGCTGGGCAGGCGGAACGGTTAGCGGAGATGACAAAAGAGGAAAAGGAAGCCATGGATAACAAGAGGAAGGTATCTAGTGAGAGTGGAGGTAACTCTACCTTCAAGAGGGTTAACTATTCCCATGTCAGATACTACTCTGGTGGTGGTAACCACGAAGGAAAAATCAGTTTGGAGGGAGCGTGGGGCGAGCTGCTAGTGAAACTTCGGGGGTGATATGACATAGTTGTGGTGGCCTTGGGCATAAAAGATTTAATTGTTCATCTTCTGGCGGGGGCGAAGGGTATTAACCTTCGTTCCAACGGAGTTATTCTCAGAACATGGCGAGTAATCGAACTGTGGGGTCATGGAACTAGCAGGCGAATCAGATTTTTACCGGACGTAGCTATAACCGCAATGGAGGGAATTACCAACGGCAGAACAACGATGGGAACAATAATTTGGCATCGAAGACTGTGCCATATGCTAACACAGTGCAAGGAGAAGGTCAGAGGAACAGTGGCAAATTGTTCATGATGGATAAGCAAGCAGCGGAGGAGGATGCACAAGCTGTTACTAGGACTTTTTTTTTATTAATCATGCTCCGTCTTTCGTTTTATTTGATTCGAAAGCAACCCATTCTTTTGTTTGTAAGAGTCATGTTATGTTGTTGGGGCTTTGGGATAGCGAGTATGTAAGGGATTAGGTGTTTATACCTTCTGGGGAGTCGGTGTATTGTAATAAGCTGTTCAAGGGTCTGTCTATGGTTGTGGGGGAGTTAGATTTTCCTGTTAATTTTTTTGAATTTCCTTTATACGGGTTTGAGGTTATTGTCGGAATGGATTGGTTAGGGAAGTATAAGGCAAATATAGATTGTCATCAAAAGAAGGTGTCTTTGAGGTGTCCGAAAGGGCTTAAGGTGTTGTACGGAGGTTCGTTGTGAAGCCTAGAGTGAAGTTGATTGCTGCCATTACCTTAAAGTCATACCTGAGGAAGGGCTACCCGATGATCTTGTGTCATGTGAGAGATACCAGAGTTGAGGAGCCAGCAGCAGATCAGATTGAGGTCGTGAGTGAGTTTGTGGATGTCATTTCGTACGAAATACTGGGATTACCACAGAAGAGGGATATTGATTTCAGCTTGGAATTGAAGCCGGGTACAGGACCAATTTCTAAGGCCCCGTACCGCATGGGACCGATGGAGCTTGAGGAGTTGAAGAAGCAGTTGAATGAATTGTTAGAAAAGGGGTATATTATACCTAGTGTCGTCGTGGGGTGAGCCGGTGTTATTTGTAAAGAAGAAGGATGGTAGTTTACGGTTATGCATTGATTACCATGAACCGAACCATGTGATGGTGAAGAATAGGTATCCATTACCTAGGATGATTTGTTCGACCAATTGATAAGAGCTGGAGTGTTCTCGAAGATAGATTTGAGATCGGGTTATCATCAGCTCAGAATAAAGGATGGTGACATTCAGAAGACGGTGTTTCGTTTAAGGTATCCGCATTGTGAGTATGTGGTGATGCCGTTTGGGTTGACTAATGTACCAGCGGTATTCATATATCTTATGAACCGTATCTCCAGTCCATATCTGGACACGTTCATGGTGGTGTTCATTGACGACATCTTGTTGTATTCTAACACTAAGGAGGAGCATGAAGAGCACATGAGGTTAATATTGTAGATGTTGAGGGACAACCATCTGTATGCTAAGTTGTCAAAGTGTTAGTTTTGCCTGAAAAAGGCGGCGTTCTTGGGGCATATCATATCAAAGGAGGGAGTGATGGTTGATCCGAGTAAGATATAGGCGGTTTCTAATTGGGAGGCACCCAAGAATGTAGCCAACGTGAGAAGTTTCTTAGGCTTAGCTGAATATAATTATAAGAGGTTCGTGAAAAGCTTTTCGAGGATTGCTAGGCCTATGACGACATTGATAAGGAAGGAGAACAAGTTTCACTGGGACGAGAACTGTGAGACGGCGTTCCAGACCTTAAAGGACTATGGAGATTTTCTATCATGAGGGGAAACCAAATGTTGTAGCTTCTACTTTGAGCCGGAAGAGTGTACATTCCTTGTGCACTGCGATGTCTTTCATGCGTTTGAGGGACAAAGAAGCGAAGATGGGGATCAATGTGATTCGAAAGGCGGAAGCTACTAGTGATTTGATGATCGAGCCGAAATTGTATGATGACATTCAGGGCACACAATTTGGAGATCCTATGATTTACATGTGGAAGAAAGGTGTAGAGAAAGGTATTACTCCTAGATTCTCCATCCATGCAGATGGAAGTGTTAGATTTTAGGGTATATGGTGTGTGCCGAATGATCCTGAGTTGAGGAAGGTGATTATGACTGAGGCTCACTATACTCCCTATTCCGTTCATCCGGGTGGGGATAAGTTATATAAAGATCTAAAGAAGACTTTCTGGTTGGTCGGGGACGAAGAAAGATGTTGATTTTGTGGCGACATGTTTGACTTGTCTGCGAGTCAAAGGGGTGCAGCGAAGACCGCAAGGTAAGATTCAGTCTCTTAAGGTTCCGGAGTGGAAATGGGATTCTATATCCATGGATTTTGTGGTAGGACTTCCGAGATCGCGGAAGTGGAATAATATGATTTGGGTGATTGTGGATTAGTTGAGCAAATCAGCTCATTCCATTCCTATGAAGGATACTTAGAGCAAGATTGAGTTAGCTTTGGCTTATTGGAGGCACGTGGTGAAGCTGCATGGAGTGCTTAGTGACATTGTGTCTGATCGTGATGCGAGATTTATTTCTCGGTTTTGAAAGGAATTGCATGAACTTATGGGGACGACATCGAAGATGTGTACAACTTTTCATCCCGCAACGGATGGTCAGACGGAGAGTACGATCCAGACCTTGGAGGATATGTTGAGGGTTTGTGTGCTATTTTTTGGTGGGAGCTGAGACGATAAGCTAGACTTGATTGAGTTTTCTTACAAAAATAGTTATAATGCTATCCTTGGGATGTCACCATTCAAGGCTTTGTATGGACGGAGATGTAGGAGTCCACTGTGCTGGGACGATAGTTGTGAGGCTGTGATTCTTGGACCACAGATGGTTCAGGAGATGGTTGAGAAAGTTAAACTGATTCGACAGAAGATGAAAGCAACGCAAGATAGTCAGAAGAGTTATGCAGATCTTGATCGTCGGGATATTGAGTTCCAGGTGGGTGACAAAGTCCTTCTTAAAGTGTCCCATATGCGTAAGGTAAAGAGATTTTGGAAGAGGGAAGCCGAGCCAGAAATTAATTAGCCTTTATGAGATTTTGGATTGGATTAGAGAGGTTTCATATCGTTTAGCCTTACCACCTGCTCTTAACCAGGTCCATAATGTTTTTCATATGTCGCAGCTGAGAAAGTATGTAAGTGACCCGTCCCATGTGCTCGAGAGACCATTGAGCTGGATGAGGCACTTACTTATGTTGAGGTGCCAAAGGAGATCTTGGATCGAAAGGTGAGCAAAACAAGAAATGGTGAAACAACTCTACCGAAAGTGTTATGGTCTAACTATAACGTGGAAGAAGCTACTTGGGATCCCGAAGCTGCCATGAGAGAGCGGTACCCGCTTCTTTTTTAGGAGATATGTTCGGTTACGGAGACGTAACCTTGTTCTTTAAGGGGGTAAGGAGATAAATGCATTGTGTTTTGGTAGTTTTAGTTGTTTTTGGTTGGTATTTGGTGATGGTAATGAGTTATGTTAGTCTTAATTGTTCATATGTGATAGTGTGGGGTAAAGGTCATAGAGTATGGTTTTGTTGTTCTGTGTTGTATCTTTTGTGGAGTTCGAGTATGAGTTGTGAACTTCGAGGACGAAATTCGTTCTTAAGAAGGGAAGACTGTAACACTCCGTATTTCTGAGTACCTTGTACTCGATCGAGTAGAGGCCACTCGACCGAGTGGGTTATGTACTCGGTCGAGTAGAGTGTATTCGGCCGAGTGTAATTCGTGTGTCAGTTAGGCAACCTTTTTCCTAGTTGTCACTCGACCGAGTATAGTGTGTACTCAACCGAGTACGGTGTACTCGACCGAGTACTTCTTGTACTCGACCGAGTACTTCTTGTACTCGACCGAGTACACCGGTCTGCGGGATTTTATCAGACGGTTTGATTAAAGATAATTAAAAGGTATTAACGCATAACTTAGTCAGCTTTTATTCTTAATCAAACCCTAAACCTTCTTAAACTCTCTCAAAACCTCTAAAGCATCTTTAATCATTCCAAGTCGGATCAGATTACTTCTTGTTTTGTTGATTCCAATTGGTAAGTGATTTATCTACATGTTTATTGTTATTGTTGGTATTGCACTGTAACCCTAATTGAATTGAGGGAAAAGGGTAGCAGGTTAGTGATTGATTGTATAATCCTTGTATGTTTAGGGGGAGACTTTGTAGAAGAGGATTTCTGACTTGATTGCTTATACTTTGTGCGGATTTGTTAAAAGGTAGGATTTTCCTACTCACTGCATTGTATGTTAATCATTGTGATGAGATTGTTACTGTGATGTTGTTACGTGTTGATGATAAAGTACCCAATTTTTTTCTAGTAAAAATGTTTTACGATTACTTTTCAGCAAAGTTAAGTTTTAAAATAAAATTTATTGTTTCGAGTCGTATTTGGAAATTCCGAGTTCGTATTTGGAATTTCTGCGAGATTTCATGAAAATCCCGTTTTAAGTCATCTTTGACTTTTCTTGACTTTTAAGTCGTCTTTGACTTTTCTTGACTTTTTTTTTAAAGTCGTCATTGACTTTTCTTGACTTTTAAGTCGTTCTAAACTTTTCTTGACTTTTAAGTCATCTTCGACTTTTCTCGACTTTTCAGTCAACTTTGACTTCCGTTGACTTTTTCCCGACTCGCCTCATAAGTTTGAAGACCGAAATTTTATTTAAAAAAAAATATTTTTGATTTATTTTTATTTAGATTTATTAAGATTTATCATAATTTAATATAATTGTTTTGAATTTATTCGGAAATTCTATAATAAGGGTTTACGGTTTAAACCCGAGCATCATTTAACTATTCCCGAGTCATCGTAAATCCCGAAACAAACCCGAAACCCGACTTTGGCATGAGTCACACGCCCATGTCATCCTTTTCCACTCACTTTTGGGATATTTTCATTATTTTGATTAATCTAATAATAATATCTTAGATATTTATTACTTTATCGATCCGTCAACAAAAATTACGCAAACCGTTTACAAAACAGACCCGACAATCACCCATCCACACGGCTCCTCTTCCTCTAATAGGGCTAGATATTTTCCTTTCTTTTCATTAATATAACATAATATCTAGATATTTGATTTAATTAACTTAATATCTAATTAATTATCTTATTATAATAATAAAACCCGAGTCAATTCCGTAACAACAATTTCAAAACCCGACTCATTATTTCTTCTATAAACACACGGCCCAATCCCACCATTACTCACTAACAACTTTTCATTTTACAATAAATCAAATTAAGATCTAATTAATCGTTCTTCATCGTTCTTCATTCGTTCTTCGTTGTTCTTCATTCGTTCTTCGTCGTTCTTGAGCAAAATCATAATAAAACCTTCATTTCTTATTTAAATCCATCCTAACTTATATTTCTAGAATCTCCTCTTCGCTCTCCATCTTCAAGTACGGTTTATTTTCAAATCCGACAAAATCGTTTTCAACATTTAAATTATGGAAAATCAAGTTTTACTTCTAATAATGTTTTTCTTGTCATTTCTTATAGGGGAAGATTTTGAAGACGAGTTTGGAGACTCGTATATTTTGGGTGAAGATTAGTAGACGGGTTTTCTTTATTTCTTATTTTGGTGCTACTTGATTTTGCT
>JAIUZE010019736.1:0-16014 GCA_022085475.1 Heliosperma pusillum
GCAATCCAGGTGAAACACACTCGATGGCTGTTAAAAACATCCTTAAGTACCTACGGAGGACTAAGGATTGGGTATTGACTTATGGTGGAGAGACTGAGCTTTGCGCAACCGGTTACGCAGATGCTAGCTTCCAAACGGATCGGGATGACTCGAAATCTCAGTCTGGATTCGTATTTACTCTTAATGGCGCTGCGGTCAGCTGAAAAAGCTCCAAGCAGAGTGTTATAGCAGATTCTACGACTGAGTCCGAGTACTATGCCGCTTCAGAGGCTGGAAAGGAAGCTATATGGATGCGTCAATTCTTACAAGGACTTGCCATAGTTCCTAGTTCGAATGACCCGATCACCATCTATTGTGATAATAGAGGCGCCATCTTCCATGCTAAGGAGCCTAAGTCTAGCAACAAATCTAGACATGTACTTCGGAAGGCTCACATGATCAGAGATTACGTGGAGCAAAAGGAGTTAGTGATAGACAAGTTGCTACGGATGATAACATAGCAGATCCTCACTAAACCGTTAAGACATGATAAACATGTAGGGCACGTTACTTCCATGGGAATTAAACGTGTTCCTGAGTTGTATTAGCTGTTTGTATGAATTAGATACATCTTTTCATATACTAATAATAACTTCATCGTATTGTTTTCATATTTTGTTTTTCATGTGGATTGTATGGACAACATTGAACACCACAAAGTGAACTGAATAACATTATATGTGTTTTGGTCCGTAGTCGCCTACATGAGCTGATAACTCTGGCTATTATATTGTTAAGTCGATTGATGGTGGGTTCAACGAGCCATAAGTCAAACTGTTGACTGATCGATCACAAATACGAGTTATAAGGATACCTCGTAGGACATTGTAATTCGTGACAACGTTATGGAGTCCTAAATGTTTAACAACATTCGGTGCCAGGTCGTGGATTGGACGTCCATAGTGTTCCTAGAGTCGATTCTTTTGACTATCGACTGTCTCTTGAGATTAAGGCAGTTTTTTGGGTGACTTTGGTTTCTTTCTCACGGTCGACCGTAACAGGAGGCCAAGCATATTTTTACTGGGTCATTTCATACTGTGCTTACATCTGCATGATTCGAGTTGAGGAAAATATCCAACCCTTTATCAGGTTTTGTTATTTCTCAGGGCCACTCGAGGAGTAGTAACTGAAATGCATGGCCATGCTCAAATAATGATTCGTTTATCAGTTGAGTTACTCTCTAGTCGGGAAAACCACTCTTGATACTGATCACTTGTAAAATACGACCTTTGTGAATGCGCACTTTGCATTGTTTTACATTGAGTGGGAGAAATTTAAGGATATGAGAATCGGTTATCGCACATACACTTGTAAGGACAAGTGGAAGATTGTTGGAGCTAGTGTCCTCCACAGTTAGTGTGATAACAGCTAAGGTTCACAGGGTATACTTTGTATTATAATCAGTTGATTAACGTTTATCGATAACGGTTGGCTTGCTAGATAAGTTTGACGTTATTGTCATAAAGATGGCGGTGATCAACTGATCCCTAAAAGTCACACCTAAAGGATGTGTTTGAGAGATGTGATTATTTGAGAAAATAATCATATTGATGCCTTATTAAATGACTAAAAGGTTAGTCGATGTATTTGACTAAAAGGTTAGTCAAATGTGATGATGATACGATTATTTAATAACGATTAAATAATGTTAGCTGGTAATTGAATATAAAATGTTATATTTAATCAATGTATATAATGTTGGTCTAAACTAAATGTAAACTGTTATATTTAAGTTGGCGGATATGTGTTACACGATATTATTATAGTATATTGGTCCGGCATTACTCGGTTTATGTGACGGTCCATTACTAGTAATAATTAGAATACATATTACATTATGTACATATTAAAATGATATGCTAACTACCTAATAGAGGTTGAGTTAAATAATGAAACTAGGTTTTTTTCCTTCTTTCCTCCAAATCTCACGGCACATATAGGGAGAAAAAGAAGTTTTTCTACTAACCCTAATTTGACTCTAATTGTGACGGCACAAAGAAAAAGAGAAGAAAAAAATTCTGATTTTTGGACTCTCTCATTCATCTTCATATTCATCATCAATATACACACAAAATTAGAAGTAATTTTTGGGTATTCGTTCTAGCACGACGAAGGCATTTCTTGAACCATCTAGGTTTAACGATAAGGAGAATACCTACTTTGGTATTTGTTCTTAGGCCTTTTGCTAGGACCGAAGGTTATTTCTTAATCTCTTGTTTTATATTACGCAATTTCATTTATGACTAGAAATTCATATAGTTATAATTTCATTATAATACGAAAATTTTAAAGGGAAGTATACCGATATTTCTCACAGTATGATCTATCCACTTACAGCAACTTTGGTTCTAGAGATGTCATTTTTGAAGAAAATATTTTTCAGGGAAGGATAGTCCACCTGTTGAAACAGAAGTGGTGAATCAGGTTTTTATTGATCTAGTTTCAAATTTACAAAATCATGCAAGACATCACAACCTGAGTCTGTTACTACAACAGAAATTCAACAGGAGAATGAAGATACAACTGCTAAGGTGGTTAGAGTTCATGAAGATGTTATTTCGTTGCCCCATAGCAGTGGTGTTACAAGGAATTCTAGAAATGCTACTGCATGATCTCCTAGACAATCCTCCAGACCTAGGGAAATATCAACTAGGCTACAGGGTTATCACTGTTCTCAAAAGTTGCCAGTTTAGCAGTCTTTATTTCATCAGTCTTCTTCTAGTTTTTTTACTTTTTTCAGTCCTAGATAGTATGATGGATTATTCTTCTGAGTATGTACATTCTTTGCCTACTGCATTAAAGGAGACATAACCTTTATCTTAGGCACAAGTCAAAACTGATCCTAGATGGTAAACAACAATGGAGAAAGAGTTAGTTGCCTTGTACAAGAATAATACTTGGGAATTAACTACTTTGCCTAAGGGTCATAAAGCTATTGGATCCAGATGGGTTTATAAGATGAAGTATAAGGCTGATCGAATTGTAGAGCGTTTCAAAGCTAGTTTAGTAGCTAAGGGCTACAACCAGGTGAAGTACAAAGACTATGTTAACACTTTTTCACCTTTAGCAAAATTTGCTACTGTTAGGATTTTACTTGCCATAACAGCAGCAAAGGCGTGGCCATTATATCAGCTAGATATTAATAACGCTTTTTTAAATGGTTTTTTTGGAAGAGAAAGGTTACATGACTCCACCAAATGGCTTTGATCAAGCTGTTTAAGGTCATGTTTGCAAACTTAAAAGGTCCTTATATGGACTCAAACAAGCTTCTCACCAGTTGAATATAGAGTCGACGTTTCTACAAGCTCATGGCTTTGAAATATCCAAGCACGATTACTCTTTGTTCACAAGGATTCATCCTATAACCAAGAAGTTACTGTGGTTCTTGTTTATGTTGATGATGTGTATTAACAGGAGAGTCAAATAAAGAAATTTTTGAACTTAGAAAAGGATTGGACGATGCGTTTACAATCAAATATTTAGGGAACTTAAGGTATTTCCTTGGATTGGAAATAGAAATGAACAATACAGGAATTTTGGTCAACCAAAGAAAATATACATTAGACATACTAAAGCATATGCAGATGGAGAATTGCACTCTTACTGATTTTCCTATGCAAAAAGGAATTAAGTTATTAACTGAATCAGAAGAATTACTTGATGATCCTGAAAATACAGATGTCTGATTGGAAACTTATTATAGCTTAAGATGACACGACCAAATATATCCTATTCCACTCAACATCTGAGCTAGTTCTTAGCACATGCGTGAGTTCCTCATATGCAGGCAGCAATCCATGTTGTAACATACTTGGCGAAGACTATTAACTCGGGCCTGCATTATCTTGCTATCTCTGCATTGACACTCAATGCCAACATTGAGTCTGATTGGGCACAATATGCATTCTCTGGGAGATCCTTGAGTGGTTATTACATCTTTAGTGGTGATTCTTTGGTTTCATGGAAGACTAAGAAACAAAAGACAGTTAGTAAAAGCTCTGCTGAAGCAGAGTGCAAGAGTATGTCATTCACTATAAAAGAAATGACGGGGATAGTGAATCTCCTTGCTAATCAACATATACAAATACCACAACCGATACCATTGTTTTGTGACAACATTATAGCACAATACATTGCACAAAAGCCTATCTTCCATGAAAGAACAAAACACCTTGACATTGACTGTCAATATGCCCGGAAAAGATGCATGAAGGTTTTTATGACTACTTGACACATCAAGACAGGGTCACAACTTTCAGAAATTTTAACAAAGGCATTAGGATCTCAGTTGCATGAGTTCATAAGATCTAAGCTTAGATTTGTTCAGTCGAGCTTGAAGGGGGGATGAGAACTATAGTTAGCTTAGACTATAGTTAGTTAGAGTTAGTTGGATTTTATATGATTGATCATGTATAAATAGATGAGAACGTGTATTCTGATACTTACTTCTCATAATACAAAATTTTATTTATATCTCTCTCTTTCTAACATCTCTTTATAACAAACATAACTAACCAATACTCATATCAATGGAGGATAATCTGGTTTCACAAACATATATAAGACAAAGAAAAATGTTTAGATATAAGAAAAAACGTTTGTCTTATTCATGCAAGTGACATGCTATTTGATCCATTTTGAGTTCAGACGGGTATATCTGTTCTAAGTGAGACTTATTGTTATAAAATTAGTATGAAAAACTCCAAAACATTAATATTGTCCCTTAATAATCAACTATTTTCTCCCACCATAATATTATTATCTAAAATTTTAGTAATTCTAGGAGTACAATAGATAGTTCACCCAATTTCCTTGAATCCCCGTTTATAAAAATAGGGTTGAAGTTTAAGTTTAGATTCAGAGACGAAGAGACTACAATATATTACTAAATTAGGGAGAAAAGGTAAATATCTCATAGGAATAGAGCTCATCATAACCAACATATCAAATTGTAGTTACCTCAAATCTACCCCTTCCGCTAACCACCTAGTGATGATTGGGCCGCATGTTTGATACGCGAAACGATTTATGGTAGTTCGTAAGTTTATCGTCAAGTGATAGCTCAAAAGTTGTTTCTACCCCTTGGTCGTCATCTACGCATCGGTACGGTTGTTTTGATAGTCATTAGAGTTCATTTGGAGTCCGGGTCGAAAACCGCTTTATTTTCTAGAAACTGTTTTAAAATGTCGAGACGGAACGCTCTAGAATATTCTGGACATTTATTAAATCTTCAAATTCTATCTTTTTTGGTAAAATATATCTCCTATCTTTTTAAAAAGAAGTATAGATCTACCGCAATTCCATAATAGAAACGTGGAAATCTTTCTTCCGCAGAAGCAAAACCTCTGGGGAAATAACGCAGCAGGTGCTGCGTCCCTTTGTAGGATCGCAGCTGCTGCTGCTCCTTTTCTTCAGCCTGTTTTCCCTGTTTTCAGAATAGTTTCGTGATTTCTTTCCAAAATTTGAGTTATTCCAAAACCCTTCATATTTTCTACTATAAAAGTAGATATCCGATCACACTTTTTTGGCACGCGAGTGTTCCCTTCTTCTCTTCTCTCTTTACATTCTGGACTTAACTCTAAGATTTTGACGCCTACGTGCTTGATCAATCGACCACGTAAGCTCAGGTCATTCTGAGTACCCGTCACGTTGCACGACCGACCTATTTGACTACTACACAATCAACTAATTCAATCAACTTAAATCCTCTAACTAGAGCACTTTCTACGTACATTCGAGTCGAGCAATCATTACTAACTTGGTTAATCTCGTTTCGTCAAACAGGTAAGTCTGAGGGTGTAAATACCATCTTTTTATTTGTATTATTTATTTTTCGCTCAACTAATGTAAGATTCACGTCAGAAGTAAATTCAAAACCAATTTCAAAACAAAACCTTTTTTTTAACAAAACTTTTTTTTAGCAGTCATCAGACGTCAAGAAGAAACGCAGTAGCAGCTGCGCCTCCGCAAAGGATCGCAGCGCCTGTTGCGCCTCTTCTAGAGGCTGCCCTGCTCCTGTTCTTCTTCTTCTTCCTATGGTTCCTGCAACATCGTTCTTTTTGTTCTCATTTTTTTTTGTTTTCTTCGTACATTAACTTAATTTCAACATAATCTTTCATATAAAGTGTTTTGTTCTTGACCTAAATTCATAATAATTTGATATTTGCGAGAATTCGTCTTTAAATCAAAATTGGGTATTGGAGACTCGATTTGTTCATATCAAGTCTCTAGAATTCGTTATTGATACAAATTATAATATAATTAATATGTTAAACCAATTTTACTCGAGTTATAGGTCAATAATCAATCGTAAATATACAAAAAAATGTTAACTACTCGCGATTCTAACTTCACAGTCAGAATTCAGCTCAAGAACAGATGGAATAAGACTTACGCCTCTTCCAGAACACACAGCTGTTGTTGCGCCAGTTCTGGGTTGACTTATGTCCTTGAACTTCCGTTCTCGCCTTGACGTAGCTTTAAGTATGTAACGAACTAACTAATAGTCGTAATATCGCTCATAATCTGTCTTTTCCTGTAATCCGTTGTATTCTTATTTAATCATTGTAATTGTATGATTTTGCTTCTCTCTCATATATAATTGATTCTAAATTTCCAATTTCGACATAATTGAGTGCTAATTACATGTTCACCGACATAGTCTAATTCACATGCTAGGATTAAAATGTTGGATGTTACATTGCATGCATATAATCGATAACATATCAAATACAAACGATTTCCCTAATCATTAGTAGAGGCCGCTATCGAGGCAGGCGGGATTAGATGTTCGATTAAAGAGCTTCCTAGTACGTACCCTCACCCCTTACTTTAGATCTCTGTGAACATCCGTGTTCATTGGCATCCACGAGAGTCATTCTAGACATAGAATGCTAAGAATAACGAGTTCTTAGTGTTTATGTCATCACTTTATATCTTGACATGACATGAAGTATTCGAACGGTTCCAATTTCCCATAAAAATTGGTGGCGACTCCACAAATGCGTATTTTTACGCTTGTTCCGGTCCGTGGTCCCGCCGTGTACCACAAAGACAACTCTTCTAAAAGAAGTGCAATTCAGTTTATTTGATGACATCAGGATATCCAAATGTCAAAATGCAAGAGCATAGCGACATTAATTTTAATTGGCCAGGGGCCGATTTTATTTCGTGTCGCACGAGCAGCACGTGGGTTACCGAGGCGCGTTTTTTTTTTGCCTGAGAATTTGAATGAGTTTTGCCCTCTTTACAGTAACAAGCTCGGCGAATTACGCTAAAGTAATACTATAGAATCAAAATACTTTTGTGACGGTATAAACTTAGTGTACTTAAAAAGGAGTCATACCTGAGGCATCTTCTTATTTGGACTGAGGTTGCGATATGAGGTTGGCTAGCCGTCGAGTGGAGTTGCGTCGTGAGGCTCGCTAGCCGTTTGAATGGTGTTGCGTTATGAGGTTCGCTAGCCGTTTGATGTGAGAATCTGCCTGTCTCTGTCCGTAGGCGAACTCTCGTTGGCAAAACATATATTGAAAGAAATTTGCAAAACTGGATATATGGAAGACTCTGTCAGGATCGAATCATTCCGGGGAATCTGCTCTGTTGTGGCAAGCAACATCCTGGTAACAAAAGATGGGCCCACGGATTGTATGTCCGAAAGGTGGGTCCCTGCTGAGATGATGACATCATGTGACAGTTTTGAAGCCTGTAAGGGCGTGGGTATACGAAAGCCTCTGTCAGGATCGAATTATTCCGTTGATATGCTCGGTTGTGGTGAGCAACATCTTGGGGATAAAAGACGGGCCCATGGATTGTATGTCCGAAAGGGGTGTCCCAAGCATTGCTTGTTTCTTGTTTTTTTAATTGAATTGATAAGTGACGAACGAATGTCAATTAAAGATTTTTGTTATTTGAAATGTGACGAACGATCGTCAATTGGAGATCTTTGTTTGATTTTCAGGAGATCGAGGTGGTATGCGTCAAGCCCCCAGCTTACCCCGAGATGTTGGAATTGAATTAATTTGAGAAATGACGAACGATTGTCAATTAAAGATTTATTTTATCTTTGCAGAAGATTGAGGTGTCATGTGTCAAGCGTCCAGCTTACCTCGAGGTGTTTGAATTGAATTATTGGAGAAGTGACGAACGATCGTCAAGGTTTTTTTGTTTGATTTGATTTGATATCGAGGTGGCAGGCGTTAAGCCCCCAGCTTACCTCGAGGTGCTGGAGAGTAAGCCTCTAACTTTGGTTGTCTTCATTATTTTCATTGCATATGAATGCATTTGATTTGACCTCTATTTGTATTTGAATGTGTAGCGTTGTAGAGGGTGTCCAAATGGCTGCGACCTACGTCCATCGAGGCGCTCTCAGGTGGCCGGGATCGACAGGTATGAACCTCTTATTCCCTTTCCATCTTATTGTATCTTATTGTATTTTAAAATGAAATGATTGAAATGAGGCATTTCTTCGCAGAGAGACTTGGAGCGGGAGCTGGTGGAGTCCATGGAGGAGATGACTCGTCTGTTGAGGGAGCTAGAGGCTAGGGATGCTGAGATTGCCGCTCTCGAGGTGACCGTAGCCATGTCGGGTGGCAATGAGGATTAGTCGTCTTTTGTCGTGTCGTTGACTTGTACATTTTGGATTATTTTTGTACATTTCGATTTTGTTTTTGTCTCGGGCGAGAGCCTCCAGTTTGATGTATATATTTGAGTGCTTTTGCTGTTTGCTGTTCTGTGTTCCCGCAAGTTAGTCTAAAAAACAAGTTTTGTAGACGACGGTTTCTGCCGTCATGCTGATGAAAATCACATAGAATCACATAATGTACACGTAGCATATTGGTGGCCTAAACTGGCGCAAAAACGTGCTACCCCCTTAAAAAGGAATTTTAAAGGAAATGTATAAGAGTTTGAAATGACCAGACATGTGTAAGTGTTTGAAAGAAATAAAGAAAGAGGAGTGAAATGATTCCTCTGAAAAGTTGAAAGAAAATGAATAAGTGTCCTTATTTGGCGGCCATGTTGACTTCCGTCTCGAAAAGGGAACTCGACAAGGATTTCCGAGATGAAGTTAGTTAAGAAACTAATGAAATTTTCTTTTATTATTCCTATCTAATTTCAATTACAAACGCAGATGTCCTTCTATTTATATTTAAAATAATGACGGGTTGAATCCTGTAAAGAATTGCCTACGTATTCATAAAAAAATGAAATCAAACCATGTGCGTAGTTCGAAAAATTGTAAAACAATAATCGTTCGAAGCGAGAGCTTGTAATGAACTTATAATTCCGTTTACTTGGTGAGATGATGATATCCAAATGTGAAAATGCAAGAGGATAACGACATTAATTTGTATTGATTGTCTGGATTTTTTTTGTCTTGTATCGCAAATTTTTGAAAATATTTGAGACTTTTGAGTTGAAGTCATTGGACTGTTTTTGATTTGAAGTCGTTGGATTATTTTTGATTTGATAGTCGTCGTTAGACTATTATTGATTTGGTAGTGGTGGTTGTATTGTTTTTGATTTAAAATCGTTGTTGGACTGTTTTTGATTTAAAGTCGTCGTTGGACTGTTTTTGATTTGATTGTCGTCGTTGGACTGTTTTTGAATTGAAGTTGTTGGACTGTTTTTGATTTGATAGTCATTGGTCTATTTTTGATTTGAAGTCGTTGGACTGTTTTTGATTTGAAGTCGTTGGACTGTTTTCTTTTTGATAGCTTTAGGCACGATTGCACTAAAAATTTGGGTGAAAATGGAGTCTCCAAACCTAGAGGTCATCTAGAGACACGGCGATCAAGAATTTTCACACCACAAGATATGGAAAAGGTGGTAAATGCACGTCCTTTTTAAGGCTTAATTTTAAGAGGTCGAACGATATACACTAAAGAGATATCACCTAAAGTATTTTGAGTCTATGCTACTAGTTAAGGGTAAAAAGTAGAACAAGAGACTAATAAAAAGTACATGTGCTCTTTTTCTTTCCTGTTTTTGGCAACTCATAGAAGACTAGGATGGCCCTATTTATTAATAAATGCTAACATAGTGAAGACAAATAGCCCCTTTCATATGTCGTCTTCAATTCTTGTTCCTAGCACAGTTAAGTCTCTGAAAGACTTTATGTTCTGGTATCTCAGGTGGTTTGCATAAACAGGTCTCAAAATGTCCACGAACGTTTCCACAAGAGTAGCTTTTTCTGGACGTTCAACAAGCTGTGTGCTAGTCTTCCTCCACCTACTTAGGAAGTCCGTGAAACCTTATTTCTCATTCTGGGTAAGAACCTCTAGAGTACGCATATTGACTTGAATCTCAGCATTGTCTGCGTATTGCTTGGCGAACTCGATTGGGCATCATCCTAGGTTGAAATTATGTTTTGTTCCACTGAAAAACCACTGGTTAGGAATGGTGTCGAGAGATGAAGGAAAGATCCTTAGGAACATCTCGGGTTTGATGCTTTTGATAGACTTGTAATCTGTGAAGGCACGAATGTGATTCAAAGGGTTTTCATGCCCAATGAACTTTGGGATGTCAGTCATGTTGAAATTGGTTGGCAATTGGGCATTTAACGCTTCATATTTGCGATTATTCTCCCTGTAGATGTCATCTCCCTTGAGGTATAATAGTTGCTCCTTCAAGTATTGGAGTCGCTTTTCTGCTCCAGTAAGAACTGGTAGGGGATTGACTTCTAGTTGTCCCATAGGGGGTGGAATGTTGTCATGCACACTAGAATTAGGAATGCCTGCAGGCGGAAGCCTAGTTTCTACGGCAATAATTTGGCCTTCAATGGCATTGAGGCGAGCATAAACTTGGTTTTGACTTGTTTGGAGACGGATGAGCGCAGCTAGGACTAGAACATTACCATTTTGCTCGGTTAGTTGAACACTTGATTGACTAGTTCCAGGCATCTTGGAAACTGAGGCAAGAGACCGAAGAGGGATCAAAACACGATCGACCATTCTAGCACACTCACTAAAAGAGACTCGACTTGTGAAGTGAGAGTGTGCCACTATGTTTAAGTGAGTTTTGAAAACGACTAGTTTTGAAATGTTTGTCCTAGACAACCATAGTGTGGCTGTAGCAGTGATGAATCAAAGTGGAGGATGATTGTGAAGTGGGAGTATGCCACTGTGTTTAAGTGAGTTTTGAAAATGACAAGATTCGAAACGTTTGTCCTAAGCAGCCGTAGTGTGGTTGTAGGGAGTGATGACTCGAAATGGAGAAATGACTCGACTTGTGAAGTAGGTGTGTGCCACTGTGCTAAGTGAGTTTTGAAGATGACAAGTTTTGAGATGTTTGTCGTAAGTAACCGTAGTGTGGTTGTAGGAGTGCCGACTCGAAGTAGAGAATGACTCGACTCGTGAAGTGGGAGCGTGCCATTGTGCTAACAGAGTTTTGAAAATAACAATATTTGAAATGTTTGTCCTGGACAACCGTAGTGTGGTTGTAGGAGTGATAACTTGAAGACGATTTCGACTGAATATTTGCCAGAGTTTCGACACATTTTGCGCTATTTCAGGGCACCTTTGAAAATGCTTTACCGTTTTGAAAATGATTTTATTTTGAAAAAGTTCGTCATGGTTTTATTTAAAATGGCGATCACGTATGGGTTATACACAATTATACAGGTATTATAATGGCATGCTGAGTGCATTTAAAATGGTTTTGGCTTTTAAAGGGTGGGTTGCCATACCAAGAAATCAAACCCAGGGTCTGTCGAGAGGTCGGCGCCAAACATGAATAAGGTCGGTTCGCAGTCCATTTCCTTAAGTAATGAAAGCTCTTGATACTAACATGAGTATGTACCGCGGTATGGTTTACGTCAATCGTTATCTATCCTTAGGCCCAGATAAGAATTCGGACCGTACAGACAGGACGATTGGTCGATATGGGTTGGGTTAAGCCTAGGAAGGCCGAATAAAACGACCTAAGAAGGTCGATCGAGTAATGAAAACCGATAACTGTCTCGTACAAACTATTCCTTAACCTTGTTCAAGTTTCACCCTGGGTAACACGTAAGTGTATTTTCCCTAGCGGAGTCGCCAAACTATGGTACACGGCGGGACCACGGACCGGAACAAGCGTAGAAATACGCATTTGTGGAGTCGCCACCAATTTTTATGGAAAATTGGAACCGTTTGAATAGTTTATGCCATGTCAAAACACAAAGTAAGGACATGAACAATAAGAACTCGTTACCCTTAGCATTCTATGTCTAGAATTACTCTCGTGGATGCCAATGAACACGGTTGTTCATAACGATCTGGAGTAAGGGATGAGGGTACGTGTTAGGAAGCTCTTTAATCGAACACCTAATCACGCCCGCCTCGATAGCTGCCTCTACTAATGATTTAGGGAAATCGTTCGTATTTGTTATGTTATCGATTATATGCATGCAATGCAACATCCAAAGTTTTAATCCTAGCATGTGAATTAGACTATGTCGGTGAACACGTAGGTTTAGCACTCAAATTACAATGATTAAATAAAACTAAACGAAATTACAAAGGATTACATGATCTATGTGGGAAATATGTCCAAAACAAAGATTTGAAGAAAATAAATGAAAATAAGAAAAGATTAAAAGACGGATAGGCGGTGATACTAGAGTTAATAGTCAATTAATTACATAATTAGGCTACGTCGAAACGAGAATAGAATTTTAGAAACAGAAACAAGCCTAGAACAGGCGCAGGAACAGGTGCGTCCTCTGGAAGAGACGCATCACCTGTTGCGTCTGTTCTTGAGTTGGGTTCTACCTGTGAAGCCAGAATCGCAATCAGTTAATATTCGTTGGTATATTTACGATTTTTTATTGACTTTTGATTCGAGTACAAGTGGTTTAACATATTAAATTATAAGAATAATTGTATCAATAACGAATCTTAAAAACTTGATATGAACAAATCGAATATCTAAAATCTTATCTTGACTTAAAAGACGAAAACCCACCAACATTGAATTATTAGGGACCTAAGTCAAGGATTAAAATATCTAAATATGAAAGATTAATACAATTTATGCACGAAAAAAAGAGAAAATAAGAAAAGGAAAATAAAGACGTAGGAACCAGTGGAAGAAGAAGAGCAGGAGATATATTTTATCAAAAAAGATAGAATTTGAAGATTTAATAAAATATCCAGAATATTCTCGAGTGTTCCGACCTGAAGATTTAAAACGGTTTCTAGAAAATGAAGCGGTTTTTGACCCGGACTTCAAATGAACTCTAATGACTGTCAAAACGACCGTACCAGCGCGTAGATGACAACCAAGGGGTAGACACAATTGTTTGAGTTATCACTTGACGATAAACATACGAACTGTCATAAATCGTTCCGTGTACTAAGCATGCGGCCCAATCATCACTGGGTGGTTGGCAGAAGGTGTAGAAACGAGGTATCCACAGTCTTCGGCTCCCTCGCTGGACGTAAAAATAGGGATCCGACTTCTTCTTCCTCTTTAGTCAGATACTTTTGGCTTTCCTTAGCCACTTTGCGGATCTTGTAATATACAGGCTCGTATTTCCTCATCTTCCCACGTTCTTCAAGGGTACAAGCCTTTCTTCATTGCAAGTATGAGTCAGATACCCATAAAGAGCCATCTGGAACGGGTTTGAACCACACGTTTCTATACGCCCACCTACTGGCCCATTCTCGACAAGAATCTGCAGTATGTGCCAAGGCAGTCTGGGGAACGATATCAATCATGGATTTCCTAATCTTTGTCGAGTTCGCTTTTCGAGACGGAAGTCGACATGGCCGCCTAATGAGCACACTTATTCATTTTCTTCCATTTTCTATATTAGGGAAATCATTTCACTCCTATTTGTTTCCATTCTTTCAAACACTTACACATTTATTTTAATTTATTGTTTTAGGGGATAGCCCTCCTTACTGTCCGGTCATCATTTTTGCTCATTTATGGGAATTTTCTACGTTTTGTTTTAGACTTATACATTTCCTTTAAAATTCTTTTTTAGGGAATAGCCCTCCCTACTATCCGGTCATGTTCGCGAATTTTGCCATTTTCGGGCACTCTTTTCCGTTTTGCGCCAGTTTAGGCCACCAATATGTTACATGTAAATTATGTAAGTTCTATGTGAATTTCGGCAGCATGACGACAGAAACCTTTGTCTACCAAACCTGTTTTTAGACTAACCTGCAGGAACAGAGAACACCCAACAACAAGGGCACTCAGGCCATCAGATACAATCAAAAGAAGGCATGTACATCAAACTGGGGGCTCTCGCCCGAGACAAAGTCAAAATCCAAAATGTACAAAAACAATCCAAAATGTACAAATCAACAGCAAAACAAAAGACAACTGATCCTTATCGCCACCCAGCTTAGCTACAGTCGCCTCAAGAGCGGCGATCTAAGCGCCCCTGGCGTCCAGCTCCCTTAATAGATGAGTCGTCTCCTCCCGGGACTCCGCCAACTCCCGCTCCAAGTCTTTCTGTGAAACAATGCCTCATTTCAATCATTTCATTTCAAAATACAAAAAGATACAATATGATGGAAAGGGAATGAGAGGGTCATACCTGTCGATCCCGGCCACCTAAGAGCGCCTCGATGGCCGTAGCCCGCAGCCGGTTGGCCAGGCCACCCTCCACAACGCTACGTGCTTAACGGTGCCACATGTAATCAAATGTTAATAAGGATAAAATCAAATGCATTCCTATGGAATGAAAATAAAGAAGATTGCCAAAGTTAGAAGCTTACCCTCCTTACTAGGTGTTGCCACTCCTTTAAGCCAGCGTCGGTCACCGCCACGCTAAAGTCGCAAAGCTCCGAGATCATCGTGAAGCCGGTCACGTCGGTGTACTCCAACACCTTGGGGTAAGCTGGGGACTCGACGCCTGACACCTCGATCTCCTGCAAAGACCAAATGGCTCTTTATTTCAAAAAATAAGAAACAAGCAATGCTTACTGTAACACCCGCAAATGTACCCTATTTTTATAAGTAAAATATTTTACGGATACTTTTCAGCGAAATTTAGTTTTAATTTAGAATTTAAATTTCCGAGTCGAATTTAGAATTTCCGAGTTCGTATTTGGAATTTCCGCGAGTTTTCAAGTAAAACCCGTCTTAAGCCGACTTTGACTTTTGTTGACTTTTTCCCTTACACATCTCATACTCCCCTTAACCTATTTTATTTCAACACAAACACAACATTTCTTCTTCCTTAAGAAATCCCAAAACCCTTGCCTCCATTTTGATCCAATCTTTGAATCGTCATATCTCATTCGTTTCTTGCTCAAATTCACGTAAGTTCGTCTTATTCTTCCCCTCTCATCTTCCTCTATCCGTATTGGTAATAAAATTACCGTCTTTCTCGCTTTTTAAATTATCCGTCTTTCTCAAGATGAATGATATTCATCTTTTGTTATCTAATTGTAGGTGGAGACTTTCTAGAAATTGATTAAAGACGCGAAAAGCTAACGGTGAAGGGTTACTTGATATCATTTACGTGTTTTAATGTGTTTTCCATGTTAGAAATCGTATTTAGAATATGATTAGTAATCTTAGGAATGGTGTTGTTGATGATGGTTGTTGTTAGTTGATAATTGATATGAAAACTGATGATTTGTGGTGATATATGATATTTGTGTTACGCCTTTGTAAAATTGTGAAACTTGTGTGATCCGTGCCTGCCCGAACAGGACGCTGGCAGCGTCGTGGGGCGCTGGCAGCGTTACTCGCGGCCGACTGCAGTTTTCCTGCACTGACCCCTTTTCGTAAAATGATCATATCTCCTTCGTAACTTGTTTTTTTGGGCTTGTGACATCCCGTTGGAACCGTAAGAGGATAAGCTATCACCTCCATTTGGAATTTCTGCATTTGGATGTCTAGAACTCTAGTTATGACCGTTTGAAGTGGACCCTTGTTTTAGTTGGTTTCCAAACAACGTTGTTTTGGAGAGGTGATCTATGTTTTTATTCATTATGCTTCATAAACTTGTTTTAATGCTTATGTATCATGTAT
>JAIUZE010019738.1:0-36231 GCA_022085475.1 Heliosperma pusillum
ACCACTCGATCGAGCACAGGACAGCTCGATCGAGCAACTTTTCTCTTCAACTCTCCTCGATCGACCAAATATATAATCGATCGAGGTCTTTTGGCCTATCGTGCAGTGTTGGACATGGCTTTGGACTTGAATGCGAGCGGTTTCACGCTTTCCCATGCAAGAGCTTCTGTTCCGTTCCTTCCATTCTCCTAAATGCATGCAAAGTGGACTGTTTTGGCTCGGTTTCCGCTACTATGCAACTTGTACCTACAAAATAGTCATGAAAGCACAAAGTAGCCAAATAGGGGCATATGGTGATATAATATCACTTAAATGACATAGAAATGCGTGCATAAATGGACTAGAAAGTCTATATAAAATACACGCATCAAACTTCCCCAAACTAAACCTTTGCTTGTCCTCAAGCAAACTAAATGCAGCTATATGGAACAAAATAAACCTAGGGGAATGGAGCAAGTCTCAGAGCTAGCTACAAGTCAATATTAAACAGTTTAATGCACTCATTCAATCGCTACAAAGCTTAATACGAAAGTGAACGAATTTATACAATCTTGGAAATAAATTAGACTTTCGACCTTGCAAGACTCAACCAAATTCGGACTCTCGCGGGTCACTCTTCTCTCAACAAGCAAATGGTAAGTAAATATGCATAAGAAAGAGAGAAGAAAATATAGTCACTCACCTAGACTACGACCGACACAACATGCATTGCTAACTAATATGAAAGATGATTCAAGCACCGTACACACGCATACCACCGTTCAAGGACAATCACGTGCCGAACATTTGCAAAAGTATGGATATGTGAGGCTAATTGGTAAGAAGGGGCAAAACAATTAATGGAAATGTGAGGGTAAATAGCCAAGCTAGTTCCTAACAAGACCGTAATAAAACGCGTTCCATCTTCCAACAATCAAAAATTAAGCTCGATGCCTTACCAAATCTAGGCATAAACAACACAAATCCCAAATAACACCTCAACAAAATAATGATACGCATAGGAGGTGTAGATAACAGAAACTTCAGCCAATTATTTTTTCTCATTATTTTTTCATTTTTTTCATTTTCTTTTCTTTTCTTTTGCTTTTTCTTTCTTGGCTGTCTGAGGAAAACCACTCGATCGAGTAGAATGAGTCACTTGATCGCGGCACAAAAACACAAAATCCGCTCGATCGAGCTGAAAGCTACTCGATCGAGGAACTAATCAACACTTCTCTTCTTTTTCTCACAAAAAACCCACTCCAATCGATGAAACGAGTCAAAAACTGACACAACGGTAAAATATACCTCGACTACTAAACTAGCTCGGCAAAGGTAGGCTCAGTTTAGGATGTAGTTAAGGGCAACATGCAGATATGGCTTTATGTGGAGTTAATGGGGTAAAATGAGGAAAAGGGAGATGCAAATATTCTCAAAACACGTAATACCGACCACAAACCCAATGCGTGCAGGCAATACGAAATCAAAATTCATATACAAGCAAATGACACGAGATGTGGGGAGTAACTACTCTCATTCCTAGATGAACTGGTCATGGATGTCACCAGTTATAGGCTCTAAAATCTCAGAATATATAAGTAGTTTGCCAAAATGTTGAGTCAAGTCTAATAATAAAATTTAAATTCCAAGACAAAATTCATTAGTTCACTACTTCGATTTTACTAAATAGGTCAAGAAAGGTGCAAGGAATAGCATAGAAAAGACTTGTAGAGCAATTTCATCACGAACAAGACTCCAATCCGACTCAACTATATGCAAAATTAAACGTGATATTTTTGATTTTTTTCAAAATTTTCTAATTAACATGAATTGTAAACGTGAATGCAATACAAATGCAAATGCAGACGCAAAAGGATGTAAAACACTTCCCCAAACCAAAACAGACAATGTCCTCATTGGCTAAAGCATAAAAGCATATAAGGGAAAGGGAAAAAAACAACCTAGTTCATGTTCCTAAGGGAATGAAATATATATGAAGAATGGAAAAACAAAAGGAACAGAAAAACTCACAAAACAAAGCTTCCCCAAACCAGCATCAAACTGGGGGTCGATCGAGTAGAAATTCTACTCGATCGAGCACATCTTCAGGTATAACAGCTCGATCGAGTGGTTATTCTTTGCTCGATCGAGCACTTTCGCAATTGCACAGCTTTCGATTTTGAGCAATTGTTCTCCGCTTCTTCTCCTGCAAAACCGATGCCAACCGATGCCCAGAAAATAATACCAAAAGAAAGTCTAGCAGGAAAAATAAATTGTCTATCTAAACTACGGATTATCACGTAATAGTCAAATTGTCTAACGCAAACGCAATAAATTGTTTTTACAAATTGCACGGGTTTGCAAACCCGGCTAATACCCAAATGGTTTTGTGACAAGGCCACCGTCAGGCCTTTGACTTGCGGAAGTACCCTCAGCTGTGGTAATATCTGACTTCTTTTTCCACAATCCCTGGGGTATACGTGCAGCGGTGGGCTCGGAGTGACTAACAATGTTAGGCATCTTCGCTGTCACGGTAGTCTCAACAGTCGAATCTTCCATGAAAATAAAACTGTCAAGACGGAGTCAGGAGTACTCAAGTCTTCCTCCTGAAGACTCTTATCTAACCTTCCCTTTGTGCGTAAGAAGGTTCTTTCGGGCTCTGAATCAGCTTTCACTAACTCGAGCCTTTGGGACCTGCGCATACACAACTACAGAGAAAAAGATAAGAACAGTCTTAAGGAATTAGAAATTCCTTAAGACGAGACAGAAATAAATAACAGAAAATTAAATTGCCTCCCCGGCAACGGCGCCAAAATTTGATGTCAGTCGTTATACACCAAAAATAAAACCTAAGTCTACTAACTAAGAAGATAGCGGAAGTAGGGTCGATCTCCACAGGGAGGAAACTAATTAACTGAAATCTAAATCTGCAAGTAACAATTGGGGTTTTGAAAAGGTTTTTAACTAAATTAAAATAAGATTAAAGGAAAGAGAAATAAAGGAAGAAAGTAATATGAAATAAATCAGATAAAGAGAAATATGCTAGGATTCGGTCTACTGCAGTATCGGCATCTATGGGTCAACTAAGTCAGTCAATCTATCAAAGAGAAGGGCAATGGGTTTCTCCTCTCGGTCTCAAACCACCCTAGGGATTTTCCTAATTAACTCTCGTCCTCTTAGGAGTCACCTATCAATTATAAGCAAGCCTTCCCTTCCAATCTCTCGATCCAGGTCGGGGTTAACTACCTAGCCTAGTCTCCTGCGTATACTCATTCGACTAAACCTCAATTAAATTGCTTAAACTGATTCTCATATTCAAGACGAACTAAATTAATCTATCCTAACATGCCTCTACTACAGTTTCCCTCATCCCAACATACAAGAGAATTAGCTACTCATGTTATTAACGATGCTAACAAAGACGATTGAACATATGACGATAGACATAATAAAATCGTAATTAACAAGCATAGACAATAATAACGCAGTAATTAAGAAGAGTAAACACTAACTAAAACAAAGGTTAAGAAAGAGAGAAAAGAATAAATTTACAATCTCACCAAACCGGCGTAAGAAACAAATCCACGTTGATAAACCCGAATGTAAACTAAAGAAAGAAGAGAGTTCAGAAACTAGAAGCTAAGTGGTGATGATCAGGGATCACCCCATGATAACCTAATGACGAAAATAAGAGTCCTAAATAAGCATAACACGACTCTAAACCCTAATTAAGCTATGGACTTAAGGCCCATGATAGATTCTACTCGATCGAGGGAAAAACCATTCGATCGAGGACTTTATTGGAGGAAATCACTCGATCGAGTAACAATTCTACTCGATCGAGCAACTTTTCAAGCAACCACTCGATCGAGCACAGGACAGCTCGATCGAGCAACTCTTCACTTCAACTCTCCTCGATCGACAAATATATAATCGATCGAGGTCTTTTGGCTTAGCACATAGTGTTGGACATGGCTTTGGACTTGATTGCGAGCGGTTTCACGCTTCCCCATGCAAGAGCTTCTGTTCCGTTCCTTCCATTCTCCTAAATGCATGCAAAGTGGACTGTTTCGGCTCGGTTTCTGCTACTATGCAGCTTGTACCTACAAAATAGTAATGAAAGTACAAAGTAGCCAAATAGGGGCATATGGTGATATAATATCACCTAAATGACATAGAAATGCGTGCATAAATGGACTAGAAAGTCTATATAAAATACACGCATCAATGACCTACTTCAAGTCTATATTAACTTTATCTCTTTAAAACAACCATATTTTAACCTTTATTCAACCTCATTAATGTCTTCTTACCATCCTTTATAAGTTGCATCACAAATCACTATTAAAAAAATAAAATCCACTATTTAAAACCTTCGTTATGAAACATGAAATGATGATGGAGATTTTATGAATTATTTGTTAGATTCGTATATTATTTGGTGAGTTAATGGGTTAATTGACGAACTAATAAGTAATTGAGTAGGTGGCGAGTAATTGGAATGCAAAAGAGATGGTAAAATAGCTTAATCAAGAAACCAAATTAGCAAAGACGATCAATACGATCATTGTGTAGACTAATGTATAAAGTTTTGGGGTATATCATAAAATTTCAAAAATGTAGGGGTACATCATAGAAAACAAAAAAATTCGGGGGTACACCGTAAAATTTCCCAAAAAAACAGTTTAACGTAAAATTCATCTTAAAAAACAATTTACACACAAACCTAAAATCTTGAATTGTGTTCCCATTTAACGACATCTAGTCTCTACAATATTGAAGTTCTCTTCTAATAATCAAGTTTTTGATCATACTTGATGAGTTTCTCTTGTTTATGAGCAATCTAAATTAACTAATTCAACATTGGATTTTGAATTTGTAATATGCCTCTCATTCATTCTTTATATTGAAGTGTGAATTTGATTGTGCCTTTCATCATCAAATTTGTTATACATCAACAAGATCTTATGTATGTAGCAATAGTAAGATGTTATATATCATCTTGTCCAAAACTCATGTCTGTAAGGGGACATACAAACCTGCCTTTTTCTTTTTCGGTGAGCTTGTGTACTGTTGATGAGAAATAAAAATTTGGCGCCTTCTCATCTCATAAAACTTGTGTGTGCTTTAGAAGTTTTTGAATATTTGTTATTAGCTGTTTTTTATACGTGCTACTAAATATAATGTATAATTAAATAAAACCAAACCGAACCGAACTAAACCAAACCAAACCGAACCAACTAGTATATTTTTTTAGGCAACTTATTAATTCAATGGTTATTTTGGGAATTAAAATGGTCATACGGTTATTTTGGACAATACTTTGCCGAAACGGCTATTTTGATTTTTGACGAATCAATATATATATATATAAAAGAGGCTTTTTTCAGGCAACGAGAGAGTCTCCAACTATTTCAAAACACTATTTTATTTTTTATTGATAAAACTACCTTACACATAATTTTATTAGGCTAATTAAATATTAAATAAAATATATTATATTATATAAAGATTGAATTTTAATATTATCAACTTTTATTCATACATATACTTTCCAAGTTATGGTTAAACTCTTAAATTTTGATTATATTTTTTAAATTAATTATTTTTCTAATAATATTATCAACTTTTCAATTTTTTAGAAACTCTTTAAATAAAAGTTAAATTCAGAACTATTATTTGTCCCACATTGGAAAATAATGTAGATGTGCTAAAAATATTACATATAAATAATAGAATTTTTCCACATTGGAAAAATAATAAAGTGGGTAATCCTATGATTATAAATAGGAGTCATCCTTAAACCTTATGTATCAACCCAAAAATTTTGAATCTCTTAAATATTGTCTTAGAGATCTCTTAAAAGTTTGTAGATGTGATGAATATACTATGTATAAATAGTAAAATTGTCCCACATCATAAAATTAACATAAGGTGGGTGATCCTATGATTGTAAAATTGTCCCACATCATAAAATTAACATAAGGTGGGTGATCCTATGATTAAATATATGAATCATTCTTGACAAACTAAAATCTTAAAATTTTGAATCATTCTTAACATAAGGTGGGTGATCCTTATATAACAAACTAAAATCTTTTAAGTCTCTTAAGTATTGTCTTAGAGATCTCTTAAAAGTTTGTCTATTATTATCTTCACAATTGTTAAATTTGCATCATTAAAAATTAATTTTAAAAGGTATTATTAAAAAAATTGAAGTATTGTAAAAAAAATTATGAAGATAATATAATTAGATTCGTGGTGAAAAAAAACCCTGAAAAGTATAGAAACTCATATTATTTGAACATATTTGGTGTAATTTTTAGTATATTATTTGTCATACATTGAAAAATAATGTAGTTGTGGTGAATATATTACCTATACATAGTAGAATTGTCTCACATCAGAAAATCATCATAAGGTGGGTGATCTTATGATTACAAATAGGAATCATATTTGGAACTAAAGTTTCAACCCAAAATTTTTTGAGCCTCTTACATATTGTCTTACAAAACTCTTAAAAGTTGTATTATAATTTTCACTATAGTGAAATTTACATCATTAAAAATTAATTTAGAAAAGTATCATAAATAATAATTTTGATGGTAAACTATTTAATGTGTTATTTGTTCCACATTGAAAAAAATAATGTAGGTATCGTGACTTGTGAATTTATACTACGTATAAATATCAAAATTTGTACCACATTAAAAAATTATCATAAAGTGGAGTGATCATAAATATGATCATCGCACGAGCTTTTAAACTATTTTTTTATATTGTTATGTTAATAAATGACTTTAAAAATTTAATAAATGACATTTAAAATATTTTTTTATTATTCTAATATTAATATAACAGTTTAGTAACAGTTAAGAAATAAATATTATATGAAAAAAGATGGTGTAATACTTAGTTTGTTATTAGTCCCACATTGAAGAATAATGTATGTGTGGTGAATATATTACTTATAAATTGGAAATTGTCCCACATTGAAAAATTATTATAACATAGGGTGATCCTATGATTATAAATATGAGTCATCCTTGAACTTAGGTATAAACCTACAATTTTTTAAGTCTCTTAATTATTGTTTTGGAGAGCTCTTAACAAAATGGAATTATAATAGTCACAATAGTTAAATTTACATTATTAAAAATTAATTTATAAAATTATCATAAATAATAATTTTGATGGTAAACTACTTAATGTGTTATTAGTCTCACATTGAAAAATAATGTATTTGTAGAAAATATATATACTAATCATGATTATAAATAGGAGTCATTTAGTCTCTTAAGTATTGGTTTAATGAACCTTTAAAATTTTGTATTATTAATTCCACAATAGTAAAATTTACATAATCAAACTTAATTTAGAAAATTTAGGAAAATATCCTATATAAGTAATAATTTTGATGGTGTACTACTTAATAAGTTATTTGTCCCACATTGAAATATAATACAAGTGTGGTAAATATATTACGTATAAATAGTATATTGTCCCATATCAGAAAAATATCATAAGCTAGGCTGATCCTATAATTATAAATAAGATTCATCCTTGGAACTTAGATATCAACCCATAATCTTTTGAGTCTCTTAAATACTATCTTAGAGAGCTCTTAAAAATTTGTATCCACATTAGTGAAACTTACATCATCAAAAATTAATTTAGGAAAATATCATTAAAAAATAAAGTGAAAAATATTTTATTTATCTCAATATACATTTCCTATATTATATTCAAGTGGTGTTTATAATTTGTATATAAAATTTTTTACATTCAATTCACAAAAACTATAGTGAAAATGAGTCATCTTTCAACTTAGATATTCACCCAAAATCTTTTAAATCTTTCAAGTATTATCTTTCAGAGATTTTAAAAGTTTGTATTATTATTTCTACCTTAATGAAATTTACATCATCAAAATTAATTTAGGAAAGTATCATATATAATAATTTTAATGGTAACTACCAAATTTGTTATTTGTCTCACATTGAAAAGTAATGTAAGTGTGGTGAATATACTATGTATAAATAGAAGAATTGTCTCACATCGAAGAAATATCATAAGCTGGGATGATCACGCGATTATAAATAACAGTCGTCCTTGAAACTTAGAGATGAACCCAAAGTCATTTAAGTCTCTCAAATACTCCATTCGTCCCGGTCATTTATTTGTTTGCCTTTTTTTTAGGAGTATTTTAATCAAAGGCAAACAAATGATTAAGACGGAGAGAGTATTGTTTTAGAGAGCTCTTAAAATTTTGTATTAGTTATGAAAATAATATAATTAGATTCGTGGTAAAAAAAATGCTATCATTACAGTATAGAATTTCATATTATTTGCATATACTTTGTGTAATTCTTAGTATGTTATATATCTCACATTGAAAAACAATATATGTGTGGCGAATATACTAATCAATACATATATATAAAAGAGGCTTTTTTCGAGCAATTCTATTGGTCAACATCATCTTTTTCAGTTTTTGGAAAGTATATTTTAAAATCTTGCAAGATTACGAAAAATATTTTATGTAATATTTTTAATATCATAACTATTATTTACGTAAGAAAAATTTGTTATCATCAATATAAAAAAAAAATATAATGCAAAACATTTTGAAACTTACGTATTTGGATTCGTAGCGAAAAATTCTTTCATTAGAGTATAAATTTATATTTTTTTACTACTATATTGTTGATAATATTATATGACTAGAGTATAAGTATCTGAAAATTTAAAAAAATTATTTTTAAAATTATTTTATTATTTTAATACTCCCTCCACACACATATTTTCACCTCATTTTCTTTTGGGAGGTCAAAGTTGCCGACCTGTGACCGTAAATAAGTTGGAAAATAAAAAATATTAGATTATAAAACAAAAACACTAACACTTATTTTCATGACATCTTTAACGAAAAAAATTTCAAGAATAAAAAAAGTAACATATGAACGTCGAAAAATACGGTCAAAGTGTCGTCTAGGAGACCGCAATAAAGCAAATTGGGTGAAAATAGGTGTGTAGAGGGAGTCCTATTATAATAATTTAATAACAATCGAGAAATAGTTATTTTACAAAAAGAAAAATAGTATACTACTTAGTATTTTATTTGTCTCACATTGAGAAATATTGTAGGTGTAGTGAATATACTATGTATAAATAGTAGAATTGTCTCACATCGAAAAGTTATCATAAGGTGGATCCTATGATTATAAATAGGAGTCATCCTTGGATTTAAGTATTCACCCATAAAATTTGAGTCTCTTAAGTATTGTCTTATAGAGCTCTTACAATTTTGTATTACTATCTCCGCGAAATATATATAGATTTACATCATCATAAATAACAATTTACCAAAGTATCATAAATAATAATTTTGATGATGTACTAATTAGTATTTTTTTGTCCCACATTGCAAAATAATGTAGGCGTGGTGAACATACTACATATAAAAAGAAAAATTGTCTCACATCGAAAAATTACATAAGTTAGAGTAATTCTATGATTATAGTATGAGTCATCTTTGAACTTAAGTATCCGCCCAAAAAATTTGAGTCTCTTAAGTATTGTCTTAGAGAGCTCTTACAAGTTTGTATTATTATCTCCGAGAAATATACATAAATTTACATTATCATAAATAACAATGGTCCCACATTGAAAAATAATGTAGCGTGGTGAATATACTATGTATAAAAATTAAAGAAGCATTGTCCCACATTGAAAATTTTGCATAAGTTAGGGTGATCCTATGATTATAAATAGGAGTCATTATTGGAGCTTATGTATCTACCTAAAATCTTTTGAGTCTCTTAAATATTGTCTTAGAGACCACTTAAAAGTTTCTATTAGTATCTCTCCAATATTGACATTTGTATTACCATATCCACATTAGTTAAACTTACATCATCAAAAATTAATTTAGGGAAGTATTATAAAAAAAAAGTGAAAAATCTTTTAATTATTTCAATATACATTTCCATATTATATTCAAGTGGTATTTATAATTTTTATATAAAAACTTTTACATTTCATTTCATAAAAAAAAAAAATATTGTAAAAATGAGTCCTCCTTCGAACATAGATATCGACCCAAAATATTTTGAATCTCTTAAGTATTGTCTTACAGAGTTCTTCAAGGTTTACATTATGATCTCCACCTTGATGGAATTTACATAATCAAAATTAATTTAAGAAAGTATCATAAATAATAACTGAAGAAAGTATCATAAATAATAATTTTAATGGTGTACTATTTAATATGTTATTTGCCCCACATCGAAAAATAATGTAAGTGTGGTGAATATACTATGTGTAAATAGAATATTTGTCCCACATCGGAAAAATATCATAAGCTGGGTGATCATGTGATTATAAATAGGAGTCGTCCTTGAAACTTAGATATCAACCCAAAATCGTTTAAGTTTCTAAAATATTGTTTAGAGAGCTCTTAAAAGTTTGTATTGATTATGAAAATAATATAATTATATTCGTTGTAAAAAAAAATGTTATCATTAAATTATACAATTTCATATTATTTGCACATACTTGACGTAATTCTTAGTATGTTAGGTTTGGTAAATATAACACCTACAAATAGTAGAATTGTTCCTATGATTACAAATATGAATCATTTTGGAACTTATGTATCAACCCAAAATTTTTAGAGTCTCTTAAGTATTGTCTTAGAGAGCTTAATTCTTATGTACCTTGGATCATTTATTTTTTGTGTGAATGTATCAATCAAAACATACAAACCTAATAAATTATTTGAACGGGAGAGTCATGTTAATATTTCCCGGATCATAATATAGGTCAAATATAACTTGAGCTCTTGCAAGGTTGGTAAACTATGGTTAAAATTGAAGTTGACTCAATATATCAATATTATTCTCTCAAAAATTATATTTTATTATAGTCTTATAAGTTAATTGTTATAGAAAATTTATGAAAATGACATTACTGTAATCCCGTGCATCGCACGGGCATAAAATCTAGTTACTTTGAAACTCGACGGGTAGTTTGTAGGAGGTAGTAAGTGATAGAGCTTACTCTTCCACCCTAGAAGTCCTAGTGTTATCTGGCTTATCTCCATCTCATATACAAAGTCTCATTCAATTCTAGTTTTGGGTCATTCTTTTCGATAACGAATGATGTTGTATTTCTCATAAAGTCGACATTGATCCCGTTATATATACAATAAGTAGACTATACATCTGATATATGACAACTTAATGTGTAGTTTATGAGATTTATAATAAATTTTTCGAATTTTATTTTTAAAAAAATATTATTTGAACTATAAAGTTCACGAGTTCTTGCACTTATTATTAAGCTCAAAAAATTACAATATAACACAAAATTATTACATATAAGCTAAATTAAATTTGGGTTTCTACGTCAAAAAATTAAATATAACTTATTAATCTTTAAAAAGCTCAAAAAAATATACAAAACCTCAAATATATATTTGGTCTGATGTAATATATTCGACGTATAATCTTTTTTCCTTATATAGATGTTGACAATCTTGCCATGCTAGTTGCATCTAAATGGCCCATGCGTTAACGGAGCAAGAAGTGCAGTATATGCAAGGCGTCATATACAAAAGCCCAAGCGATTTTGCGGAGCTTTTATTTCAGCCCACTTATTGCTTGGATTTGCTAGATCAGGCACATGGCCTATAGGAGCAATAAACAATTCACAAATTCACATTGAAGACGGATCGACCCGTCTTAAGTTTAAGACGGGTTAAATCTTTCTCACAAAAGGCAAGTGGGGTTTAAGTAGGTGGTAAATGGAGCCCCCACTTGCTCTTTGTGAGAGGGATTTGACCCGTCTTAAGCTTAAGACGGGTAGATCCTATTAAGGATACATAATATCCTTATATTATATCCTAGTTTATATTGTATATCTTGTATCTTTATTGTTAGTAGTTACCTAAATTATAGGATCATATTATTGTGTTTCTATTCTCATGTAAATCTAGTAGCTTCCTAATTGTACTATATAACCTAACTTTGTATCATAATTAAGTAAGTCAATAATAATACAACTTTACATATCTTATATGGTATCGAGCCCCGATCACTACCCTCGTTAACCTACTCGTCGTCTCCTCCATGGCTGCCGCCAGCTCTTCAATCCCCAACTCCTTTGAACCTCTAACTCCCTTCCTTGTTCTCAATCTCAATCAATGCCTCAAATTAACCCCTCTCACATATCGGTCTTGGACAACTCAAATTGAAGACATCCTCTTCGGTTTCGACTTATTCAAATTCGTTGATGGCTCTCATCCTTGTCCATTACCAACCAAACTTGATGCTGACAAAAAGGAAGTCACCAACCCCGCTTATCATACATGGGTTCGTCAAGATCGACTCATCAAAGGTGCGCTTCTTGGCACCATCGATACCGCCATTACTCCCCTACTTCTCAATGACAAAACTTCCCATTCCGTCTGGACTACTCTCCGTTCTACCTATGGCAACCCATCACGTAGCCATATTCTACAAGTTAAAGATCGTTTCAAGTCTATTACCAAAGGTGACAAATCTGCCACAGAGTTTATGCAAGCCATACGCACGTGTACGAATGAACTCGCTCATCTCGGAAAACCCATGGATGCCGAAGACATCATTGGTCAGGTAATTGAAGGTCTTGATTATGCCAAGTATAAACCCGTAATTGACGCGGTACGTGCTTGTGACACTCTTATCTCTTTCGATGCTTTTCATGAAAAACTGTTACACCATGACCTTACCTACAAACTCGACATCCCGTCCCCCACCCTCCCTGCCTCGGTCCACTATGCTGCCCAGACCCGACGTCCTCCACCACCCAACAACTCCCCTGGATTACTCCCCAAACCCCCTGCCTCGTCAGCCTATAACCCGACCCCTGCACCTACCACCAACTTTCGTGGTCGATGTCAATGGTGCCACAAACCCGGTCACTATGTTGAGGTTTGTCGTGACTTCAAGCGTCGCTTTCCCAATATTCAATTCCCTCCCATGCCCCGATATACTAACCAGCCCCAAGCCCACAGCGCTACTGCAGCAGTTCCAACCGAAAACCACACCTACCTACTTGATAGTGGTGCTACCCATCACATTACCAATGACCTCAACAACCTTGCCCTCCATAACCCGTACGATGGTGTCGATGATCTTATCATTGGAGACGGTTCCTCCTTGCCCATTGCTAATATAGGTTCCTTCTCATACTCCTTCTCTACTCTTCCTCTCGTCTTTCATGATGTACTTCATGTTCCCACCATTTCTCGTAACATTATATCGATCCCTAAACTTTGTGTCGATAATAACGCACTTGCTATTTTTTCACCTTCTTCTTGTCTTATTAAGGATATCAAGACCGGGACACTCCTTCTTCAAGCCGTCAAACGGAACGGCCTCTTTGAATGGTCCTCATGCCCACCGCAAGCTCACTCCAGCTCCACCATCTCCTTGGCGCTTTGGCACCATCGACTTGGCCATCCATCCTCCAAAATCCTCAACACTCTTAGTCATTTAGCACATTTTACTTTTAAAGACTCTCTTGTTGCATCTTGTGATGCGTGTGCCGTCAATAAGAGCCATAAGCTCCCCTTTGCTATATCTACTTTATCGTCTTCCGCTCCTTTACAACTTATTTTTTCCGATGTATGGACATCTCCGGTTTTATCTTATGATTCATTTAAGTACTATGTTATTTTTGTGGATCATTTCACCAAATACATGTGGTTATATCCTCTAAAACGCAAATCCGATACACATGACATTTTTCTTCGCTTTAAGTGCTTAGTTGAGAAATATTTTAACCGACCCATACATCAACTCTACTCCGACAATGGAGGTGAATACATTAAACTCACCCCCACCCTCGGCACACATGGAATTAGTCACCTTACATCCCCGCCACATACTCCCGAACACAATGGTTATGCCGAACGTCGTCATAGGCATATCGTTGAAACCGGCCTTGCCCTCTTATCTCACGGTCATCTACCCACCTCCCATTGGCCTCATGCCTTCGCCACCGCCACCTATCTTATCAATCGTATGCCAACACCCACTCTCAACAATGTCTCCCCATACTTCAAACTCTTCTCCACTCTTCCCAATTACACGAAATTACGGAGTTTCGGGTGCCTATGCTATCCTTGGCTCCGTCCCTACACCTCACATAAACTTGACCCTCGATCTATCCCGTGTGTATTCGTAGGTTACTCCTCGTCTCAAAGTGCCTACCATTGCCTCGACCCTACTACTAATCGCATCTACACATCCCGACATGTTCACTTTGTTGAGAATCAATTCCCCTATCATACTCTCCTCTCCATGTCTCCCACTAATTTACCTTCCCCGACTCATTGGTGTGACTTCTCGGTTCCCCTCCTCACTACCCCTGCCCCTGTTCATGCTGCCCCCGTCGTGGCAGCTCCCTCACCACCTGCCTCACCTCCCTCCCCTCTTTCTCCTCGCTCCCATGTCCCCGGTCCCTCCCCTGCATCCCGTGAGTCTCATGCCTCCAGCAGCTCCCCCTCCCCTGTTTCCAGCCCCCCCGTGCCCACCATTACTCTTCCTTCTATTCAAGCTCACCCCCCTCCCCGAACTGTCATTACTAGACTATCCAACAACATTGTCGTACCCAACCCAAAATATGCCAAAGTTGCTGCCCTTACCACTGCTACTCCCACACTTCCCTCTACTGTCAAACAAGCCCTCCTTGACCCACGATGGCGTGCTTCTATGGAAGCCAAATTCACAGCCCTCACACAAAATCAAACATGGTCTCTTGTCCCTCCTCAACCTCACTTCAACACCATTGGTTGCAAGTGGGTTTTTCGAATCAAATATAACCCTGATAATACCATTGATAAGTATAAAGCCCGTCTCGTTGCTAAAGGTTTTCACCAAAGACCGGGTCTTGATTACACCGCCACTTATAGCCCCGTAGTCAAACCCGCCACCATTAGACTTATTTTATCTCTTGCTCTTGGCAACTCTTGGCCTCTCCGGCATCTTGATGTCAACAATGCCTTCCTCCAAGGCTCCCTCACCGATACTGTCTACATGTCCCAACCTCCCGGTTTTGCAAACACTTCTTCTCCATCTCATGTATGTCATCTCCGCAAAGCCATCTATGGCTTAAAACAAGCTCCCCGTGCGTGGTTCAATGAACTACGTACCTATCTACTCTCCTATGGCTTCATCAACTCCATATCCGATCCTTCCTTATTCTATCTCACTTGCTCCTCTCACTCACTATATCTCCTAGTTTATGTTGACGACATTATCGTCACGAGATCCTCCTCCTCTCACCTCTCGGCTTTCCTCCACCACATCAACAACCGATTCTCCTTGAAAGATCTTGGACCACCATCGTACTTTCTTGGCATTGAAGTTACCCCTAATCCCTCCGGCCTTCTCCTCACCCAAACCAAATATGTCAACGACCTACTTACCCGCTACAAACTCGCGGACTGCAAACCTACACCCACTCCCCTAAACCCGTACCCCTACCTCACACAAACCGATGGCCCTACTATCCCCAATCACTCCGAATACCAAGCTATCCTTGGCTCCCTTCAATATCTTGCCTTAACCCGACCCGACATTGCCTTCCCCGTCAACAAGTTAGCTCAGTTTCTTCATGAACCTAAAGAATGTCATTGGTCCGCACTTAAACGTTTATTACGGTATCTAAAAGGCACTTGTGATCTTGGTCTTCAATTGCACTCTAATTCTCCTATGTCTTTACATGCCTTTTGTGATGCCGACTGGGCGGGTGACAAAGATAATTATGTGTCAACAACTGGGTTTCTTGTCTACCTTGGTCGAAATCCTATTTCTTGGGTCTCTCGTAAGCAAAAGACTATTGCTTGCTCTTCCACTGAAGCGGAGTTTCGAGCCATTGCCGATGTCACTTCCGAACTCATTTGGCTACGCTCTCTTCTATCTGAACTTCGACTCGTTAGCACTACTGTTCCCGTGGTTTATTGTGACAATTTGGGTGCTACTCACTACTCGAAAAATCCTGTGTTCCACTCTCGTATATATGCAATATATTCTAACAAACATGACTAGGGGTATGTCGGAGGTGGGGTAGATTGGAAGGAGAGTAAGCCGGTGAATTGTGAGGAAATGAGCCGGTAATTGGTTTTGAGTGATGGAGATGGAAAAAATGATAAGGGTAAAATCTTAAAAAGTGTATATGAGAGAGTGAATTGCGTATGTGAAAAAGCAAAATCCATATCATAAATGGTAAATGGTAAATATATGAATTAAAAAAAGCTAACACAATTATATTTCGTATAAAATAATATTTAAATTTTAAATAAAAATAGCTTGGCGGGACCGGGCATTAAGCTCTTTTATTTTTTTTGTTGAAAAAACCCACTTTACCTGATTAACAACTTCCACACAAATATTTAACCAACCCGCCTTGCTTGTGACGGTGACAAGCTTGTGACCTCTCACAATCCTCTCCCACTTGCTCTGTCACTTACCCCTTTGACTCACGTCACAAGCTCGTGACGGATTTTGTCCATCACAACTGAGAACTTATGATCTTTAATAGCAATGTTTACAATATGCCTAGGTATAGACTCCGCTGAAAACCGTGCACTCCTAGTCCTACCCGGGTTTTTGTGAGCGAGAGCATGTGTGACAATGTGACATGTTGGAATATAAAAACCCACATGTGAGTTACAAAATGTACCACTTTATAATCAAGGGGCTCCTCCTCATATTGCTAATTATGTTGTCAAGTGGTCCGTCTCTCCCCTCCGTTTGGATGTGGCGCGAACCATTTGCATGTTCTAACGCGACACCATTAAACCGTCTAGAAACGAAAGACCAAACTACATACCATCGAATTAATTTCATTTAATGGAGCACCAAACCTATAAACGAGAGACCAAATAACTACCGAATATTAAAATCAAGAGCAATCCAAATAATTTCATCAAAATGATGAATGATGAATTTATGGGGCACGTACAATTATTTATTATTGGTAGACAGCTCTCAAATTTTTGTGGCATATATGATATATATGTAGTTTTCAACCAACTACGAAGTATGTACTATGAGATGTAACAAAGGGTTTAATAGTGAACAAGACTTCATAACCACTTACAATTATTGTTAAGCATTTCTCAAATTTAATTTTCTATGAGGTTCTTCAAAGTTTAATGGCAATGGGACTCTATTGGCTTGTACATTTACACCTACATGGCTGCAAATGGATTGGGGCATGGCCTCATGGATGGGTTGGGTTCCGGTCAAATCATATAGGCCGGGTTGATTACCGGTCGGATTGAATATAGATCGAGTCGAATACGGGTTGGGTCAAGTACGAGTCGGTCAAATGGATCGTGTGTTAGGGTCAGAATAATGGTAAAAAAAATGCTCCTAGTTTCCAACGTATTCTTTTACCATTTATTAAGTCGGCTTTTTTTAAGAAAAAAAAACATATTAAAATAATAATAAAATTAAATTATTTTTAATGGTTATAAAAATTACGGAAAATTCACGTGGTACCCCTAAACATTGTAATTATTTTTAATGGTTATAATTGAATTTTTAATTGTGGTTGGTAATCTAAATTACTAAATTAATTATTATTTAATTATTATTTCAAGTATAATATATACAATTCTAAGTATTAACATTTTACTAAAATTATTAATTCGCATTGGGTCTCGACCTTAAAATAACAGGGCGTTTTGAGTTCGGGTCGAGCTTTTCGGGACTTAACCTTGGAAAAAACGGGCAGGTCGGGTGAGGTTTACGGCCAGGTCAGATTTTGACAAGTCTATGTAAAATTATAGTTACATACTCCTTCTCATTCTATTAGGGGTCGTTTGGTTCATGGAAAGAAATAGATTGGAATATGAATTAATAGAGGTATGAGGTTGAAAATCCATTTCAATCCATTCCAAGATGACCAACCAAACACCCCATTAATTTCTTCCCATTTTCTTTATTTCAATCGTCAATACGGCTTTTTTCGTTGAAAATAATATTTTTTGAAAGATTTTTTGATAACAAAAATAACTATTTTTGTTTTAAGTGTTTAACTCTTTTTATTTTCCACTTACTAAAATAGAAAATTGTAAGGAAAAAAAAAAGAGGGTACATCTCAAATGGTCCGATAAAATTAGTTACAATTTATGATAAAATAGGAACGGTTGTTAAGTAAATATGTACCAAATAAAAGAAATATTAGTATACTATCAAGAATTAAGGTTACGAATAGTACATAAAAGTCTAAAATGATGGTGTTCTCTTAATAACTTATTGTTACTTGATCACGTTGCTAAACAAGATTTAGTTCTTGATTTTCAAGATTTGTTTGGAAGGTTTACATTTGATATTAATTATTTGCTCTCTTTTAATGGGATACGAGTCGGGATCGTTATGTGTCGATTTGCCTAGTGTTCCCTTCTCAAATGCCTTGGATGATCTAGAGGAGATTATATTTTACAGGCATGTTTTACCCGTTAGTGTATGGAAGTCTATGAGGTGGTTAGGTGTAGGAAAAGAAGGGAAGTTCAAAGAAGCTTGGGAAGCACTAGACAAATTCCTTTACAATTGCATAGTCAAGAAACATGAAGCAATCAAGCAATTTGGATCAATTAGTCCTAGTGAAGAACAAAATATAGGTGTTGACCTTTTGATGTTGTACAAGAATAAGGACGACAAGTTCTTAAGGGATGCAGTATTAAGTTTGATCGTAGCAGGACGAGATACGACCAGTACTTCATTATCATGGTTTTTCTATCTTATCTCAAAAAACCCACAAGCTCAGTCAAAAATTCGAGAAGAACTCATCTTAACCATGAAAGCAAGTGAAAATGACAATTGTAACATGAACAAATTGTTTGTTTTCACTAGGAACAATTTCAAAGAAACAAGTGACAAGCTAGTTTATCTTCATGGTGCACTATGCGAGACCTTAAGATTATACCCTCCGGTAGTATTTCAATCCAAAAATCCGGTTGAGCCGGACATTCTCCCAAGCGGGCACAAAGTGGAACCACATATGCAAATTATATTTAACTTGTATGCAATGGCAAGAATAAAATCAATTTGGGGTGAAGATTGTTGCGAGTTCAAGCCTGAAAGATGGATATCGCCACAAGGGACGATTAGGTATGAGCCTCCCAACAAGTTTTTAGCTTTCGGTGCAGGTCCAAAGAGTTGTGTTGGTAAAGACATGGCCTTCATCCAAATGAAGGTCGTGGCCGCTTCAATAATCCTAAATTATGAGTTCAAACCACTGGAAGGCCAATCCGTTGTTCCTAAGAATTCCGTAATTCTTCGGATGAAGAACGGTTTTAAGGTTAAAATAGTTAAAATATAAGTCAAAGTTACATCACACAAATTTGATGAGTTTTCTCATTGTAATGTTTGTCAAAGGGATGAATATTATATCCCAGGAATTATATCTAATGAATAAATTTTATATTTATATATATATTCGGAGTATTATAAAACTTGACAGAGTTTATAGTTTGTATTACCTTTTATCCTGTTCAAACTATCCATTTGACTTTTTACGGTTTATCAGACGACACCCTGACCTCGTTTTTCTTTATTTATATATTACTTTTTGTATCGAAGTTATAATTTTTCATTAAATTTAAAATTCGACTAAATATAATTACTTTGAAACTCGACGGGTAGTTTGTAGGAGGTAGTAAGTGATAGAGCTTAATCTTCCACCCTAGAAGTCCTAGTGTTATCTGGCTTATCTCCATCTCATATACAAAGTCTCATTCAATTCTAGTTTTGGGTCATTCTTTTCGATAACGAATGATGTTGTATTTCTCATAAAGTCGGCATTGATCCCGTTATATATACAATAAGTAGACTATACATCTGATATATGACAACTTAATGTGTAGTTTATGAGATTTATAATAAAGTTTTCGAATTTTATTTTTAAAAAAATATTATTTGAACTATAAAGTTCACGAGTTCTTGCACTTATTATTAAGCTCAAAAAATTACAATATAACACAAAATTATTACATATAAGCTAAATTAAATTTGAGTTTCTACGTCAAAAAATTAAATATAACTTATTAATCTTTAAAAAGCTCAAAAAAAATATACAAAACCTCAAATATATATCAGGTTTGATGTAATATATTCGATGTATAATCTTGCCATGCTAGTTGCATCTAAATGGCCCATGCGTTAACGGAGCAAGAAGTGCAGTATATGCAAGGCGTCATATACAAAAGCCCAAGCGATTTTGCGGAGCTTTTATTTCAGCCCACTTATTGCTTGGATTTGCTAGATCAGGCACATGGCCTATAGAAACAATAAACAATTCACAAATTCACATTGAAGACGGATCGACCCGTCTTAAGTTTAAGACGGGTTAAGTCTCTCTCACAAAAGGCAAGTGTGGTTTAAGTAGGTGGTAAATAGAGCCCCCACTTGCTCTTTGTGAGAAGGATTTGACCCGTCCGTAATGAGACTTTTTGTAAACAATTTGGACTCAATAATACATACACTATCAAATTTTATCTATGGTTATTCTCCCTTTTGGGCATGTCCTATAGAAGAGCTGTTGTACAGACTAATGAGAATGAAGTCCTTCAAAATGGGGCATAAGATCTGAATTGTATAACCGGCTAAAGCCACGTTCACCAATTGGAATTTTATCGAATTTAAGAATATTTTAAAATTACAAAACCGCAATTATTATGTGTTTCTAAGTAGTTTCGTCCAATAGTTCAGAAACGATGTACATTTTTATTGGGTGTTACTAAATTCTGGTGTCACCTCTATATATACTCCTTCTGTCTTAATCATTTGTTTGTCTTTTTTAATTCTTGTCAGGAGTATATTAATCAACGACAAACAAATTATTGAGACGGAAGAAGTAATATATATATAAAAAAAATATTATAATAATATAATACCTTCTCATATAATTCTGATGCAAGTATAAAAATACCCGTAAATAATGTATTTCATTGTACACGGTTTAATTCAGGTTGTCTTAGTGATCCTCCATAATCCCCACAAGTTCCTAACATGTCACAAACTCACAACTTATAACAACTTAGTACATGTCTCTCCCCTTATTCTTAAGAATTAACTCATTTAATTAAAACAATTCTCATAAATCTTACAAAAGTGGGTCAATTATAACGGATGTACGAACCGTTATTGAAGCTCAAAACTCTTGCAGAGTTGCTTCAAAGGGTTATGTCGATCCAACGGATAATCTAAGAAATCAACTAAAAGACTCTTTCCCTTTAGCTTTGGTGACATCTTTCTCAAGATGTGATACCATCACTATAAAGGTTGACGCATGTTGGATTCCTTCCCTCTCATCCTCATATGGATGGGTCTCTTATGGGCATAATGAGTGCATTTTCTCCAAGGATTATAAGAAGATATGGTCGACTAGTGCGTTACAGGCTGAAGCAAGAGGAGTCAAAGAGGTTCTCTCTTGGGCTTTGACTAATCGGCACCACCATGTACATGTCCAGACGGATTGTCTTCAATTGCTTTTACAAATCTTTGGATGTGATGACGACCATCACGATATACATCGAATACTAGAAGACATTCGTCGTATCAGCGTGTTATTTCATTGTCTGAAGTTTAGTTTCATTCCCCGTGCAATTAATAAGATTGCTCATTGTCTAGCTAAACAGGCTATGCGAATGTAATGGTCTTATCTTTAACCGTTGCCAAAAAAAAAAAATCAAAAAACTGGAACGAAAATAGGCACATACACCCGTGATTCCGTGAATGTCAATCTTACTCAATAAGTAAGAACATAACACTTGACACTCTTAACAATCCTTACAGAACTCATTCTTGCCCCTATCCGAGGGGCTTCAATTAGAGGTATTTAAAGTACAATTACGCTCAACATTTTGTCAATTAAAATGAAAATTTTGCTAAAACTTACTTCATTCTAGTGATCCTATAATTTTACTACTATTTTTTCAATTCAACTTGTTGTTTCTACAAATTATCAAAATGTCAAGAAAAAAAAATGGCTTACAATAAGTCTTAATAAAGATGGTCACATTTCGTCACAATTCTAGACGAAATTAAATATCACCATTTTAACGATAAAAAAGTGACAATATGACAAAAAATCTGTTATAACTTTGAAAATGATACTAATTACATTTCATCGTAAGTAAGTCACATTTTACTCTGTCTATAATTATGACGAAAAGTGTTGGTTCTTAATGACAATTTGCCAAAGGCCTAAATCAACATGTAAAATCTCTAAGCCTTCTTTTTTACATGTTGCAAGAAAAAATACCATTCCATAGTCGCAGTCAAAAGTAAAAAAAGAAGAGATCAAAGTTTAAAAACTGTGCTGAGTAATACCAAATATCCAGCCAAAAACCAATTAATGTTTGTACTTTCACTTAGTACACGTCTAGTAGTCTACACTACTTGTACACTGTAATAAAGCAGTCACCCTTCAATTTTATCTCCACCCTCATTATTTACACTTTCAAATTACCACTTTACCACCATGGCTGCTCCTGCACCTCTTTCATCTTCTTCCCCTTTTTCAGGTAACTCTCCTTTTTTTTGTTACCACATATTCTTAAGTAAAGCGGTCTTATACAAGATATTGTTACACGGATCCTATAACTCCTTTATATGTTAGTCAAATCCATTTTACACAATATATTTGTATAAAACCGCCTTACCAGTAGGGGTATTTACCGGTTTGAAGTGAAATCGAACCGGACCGGATAAAATCGCGAACCGGTTAAGAGGGGTCCGGTTTTTTTAGTTTGAACTGCACTGATTCTACCCTTTTCAGGAAAAAATTGAATTTTTTTATGTGGACCGGACCATACTAGATACAGGTTGCTATATTTTATGGAGCCTGAAGACCGGACCGATATATTCCGTATGGACCGGACCGGCCGGTCCGATTAAAAGACCAACCATTTTCTCTTTCTTTTCTATTTACTGTTCGCCTTTGTTTACGTAGAAATAACAGCAAAGCCACACCCATACCAGCAACATGACCATGAACCAACAAAAAACGGACCAAAAGGCGCTTACGAAGCTCGTAAACTAAACCGCGGGTTCTACGTGCGAGTCGACATGCCTGGCGTCCCAACCAACGGCGTTAAAGTTTTCAAATACAACGAAACCCGAACCGTAACCTTCACTGGTAAAGCCCCATCACTCTGGCCCGGGTTCGATTCCCCTGAACCCCGAGTTTATGCTGGTTATGTCGTCCTTGACCGAGACCCTTCCGAAGTTAACTTTACTTCTGAAATCGATAATGGCGTCTTTCGCTTGCTGTTCTACCCTCACTGTGACGGTTCTCTCCATTTCCTCTCATCTCCTCGTCGCAATTCGGGCGCTGCTCAACTTAGTGATCATTCAGGTCTTCGAAAAATGTTTTCTTTTTATGATTTTCGGTGAATTAATTTTTGTATGAGACGGTTTCAGAATACTTTTATTTAATTATTTTTGTTGAATGTCATAGGGCAAGATGAAGAAGTAAAATTTCCTGCACAAGATAATATTTCTTTCATTGTACACTCACCTCTTGAGCCTTATGGTATGTTTTATTTATTTTTTATATTCTTTTCTTAAAATCAAATATTTTTCCTTGTGTAAATGCTGTGTAGTTTTTGACAAAAGATCTTATCTTTAGGTTAATTTCTAAAGGATATTGTTATTTTTCAAGTCTCAACGCGATTTGAGATGTGCGAAATCAACATTTTGTGTTAAAGGAGATAAGAATATGCAAAGAAACCGTGTATTATTACAACTCGATCTCCCTGACGCTAGTGAGAAATTCGGTCTGAGGTTCATTGTTACTCGATGTTAACCATATACTCCTATATCCGGAGTAATATAAGACATTTGTTTTGTATTTATGGCACTAATACTTTGTGTCCGATAGAAAGATTGCGAAGCTATTTTGCAAACCGTTCTGCAATAGGCATATTTCACTTGATTATTATACTTGAAATGCTCACTCCGTCACTCGATTCTAATGTTTGATGTTGTGTCGTCGTCTTACATTTGTCATTGTATAATACTGAGTATATGGCGTCTATTCTGTATAATTAGGAGTATCAATGATCTGCTTTTAGCCAAAACTCACTTGATAGCATTATTATTAGCATCTCTGTTCTAGAGTCTAGAAACTCTGTAGGCTTTTTTCTTCGAACGTCAACCAGTCAGCAAAGTCACACCGAGGATGTTCCAGTGCTTTGTTACTAGGAAGTCCCTACCAAACTGACGATGACTGAAATAAATAAACAGGAATCTAGATTTGACCCAAGCCGACCGATTGCTGTTCTACACACTCCGTAGGCATCAATCGACAACTGAACCAGTTTGACGGGTCGTCGTTTCCATGCTGTTCATTGATTTACTTTGTCACGGCCATGTACAAGGCTGTACTCTTATCAACAAGACTCAAATTTTGGTTAATCATCTTTCAAAGTTCAAACTAATCTTTGAATTGCTTAGACTGGCATTGTATTTAATTCACAACTAGCTATGTGTCTGGCTATTCACTTTCATCATAGTTCATACAGTATACAACTCTACAGAGTACTCATACTTTCTTTGCTTATCTGTTATTGCTGTAATTCTAATCGGGGTATTTGTCGTGGGTTAATCGGCTGAAGCTACGCACTTAAATGTAATCAGTCTTGAAACATGATTGTCTAAGGTGAATATGATGGGTGATGTTTGAAATTTCAGGTATAATATTAAGCGGTGGGAAACCAGATCACATAAACCCGCACCTACTAAGTGGTGTAAAAGGCGTATATGAGCACAAGATCATACCTACTAAAGATGGAGAGCACCTAATCTACATACGACTAGACATTCCAGACACCTGTAAGAACACTAACCTCATCATGGAGAACTTTGATGGTGGGATTGGATTTGGAGGAATGACGTTCAAGGAAGGCTATAACTTAAGTCGCTTTGATGAGGGGCCTCGCGAGTACCTTGGTATTCTGCAAACAAGGTGCTTCTGTTGCAGGTACAAAGTCGTCAAGCACGACACCACAGACGGTGTTCTGAGGTTCCTGGCTCGTAAGAGTGAGAAACTGGACCGAACCCCTGTCTGCCACGTCACCTTTCCTCCTGCAACACCTGGTGGAGATCTACAACCCCGGACACTCAAGATCGTTGGGAATTTGCCTCCAACACTAGGTTCAAGGCAGTTCCGTTGATTAGTAATTTGCTGGTACTACATTACTCAAACTTGCCTGCAGTTTATCATTTTGTTTCAGCATGCAATAGCTGGTTGAATTAATTGGTTGTATAACCTAACATGCCATTGTCTATACTCGACTGCTGCGTACACTTTTGGTTATTTAGTATGACCCGTGTGAGACGGTCTTTCAGTAATTAGTAATTTGATTACTCGGTATTCAATCTGCCTTTGAAATTATAAAAGCTTAACCAGGGACGATTTCAGCAATTTTATTTATAAACGAAATAGAATTGGAGTCTCATCTATCAGAGACTGAGAGATAATTCTATCATTGTTATTATCTCTTACTAATATTGTTATGGTATTAAGTGTTAGGAGATTACGGTATATTGTGATATACCGTAATCATAATATTATCGATATTATGGAATAAGTTAATTATACTTACCAATATTAGGAAATATTATTATCATGTTTAGATCTTTAGGAGTATTATAAATGCGTACGATTGTAATTGTTTGAGGAACGAACAATCAATAATAATTATGAATTCCTCTCTTCTATATTTTATCATTAAGAGAGTAGTAATGTAGTATGACTCGAATTAAGAAATTGGATACGAGTATTTGATAATAATATGGTCTTCTAATTTAGGTACAGTTAGGAGTCTATCTTACCCTGTAAATATACGACTCGTGTTCTTATTATTTACTCACATACGAGAACAAAACTCCCTCTCAAAAAACACCACCACCACCAAGAAAAACAGCCAGAAGAATACCATCAACAACAATGTCGCCGATACCATACTACGTGGTAGCAGGACCATCAGAATACATAGCCATAACAGGATGGAATATCCCTGACATTAAGCTCGCTAAAAAGGCCTTAATCCTCCCTGGCCAACGCTGTGTACGCGTTGTCGTCTCCCCTGTAAACTACACGTTCCAAGTGCAAGCAATGAGTGCGGAGAAACTCCCCTTCCGGCTCCCTGCAGTCTTCACTATCGGACCGAAAGTCGAGGATGAAGAGTCGCTTGTGCTGTACGCAAAACTCATGTCCCCTCACGACATGAACTCAAACCACGTGAATGCACTCGTACAGGGGATCATTGAGGGTGAAACCCGTGTACTCGCAGCTTCCATGACGATGGAGGAGATATTTAAAGGGACTAAGGATTTTAAGAAGGAGGTTTTTGATAAGGTGCAGTTGGAGTTGAACCAGTTTGGTTTGAAAATCTATAATGCTAATGTCAAGCAGCTTGTTGATGTTCCGGGTCACGAATATTTTTCTTATTTGGGTCAGAAGACTCAGATGGATGCTGCTAATCAGGCTAAGATAGACGTGTCTGAGGCAAAGATGAAAGGAGAGATCGGATCAAAGCTGAGGGAAGGCCAAACAACACAAAACGCTGCGAAAATCGATGCTGAAACTAGGATTATAGCTACACAAAGGGCAGGAGAAGGAAAGAAGGAAGAAATCAAAGTGCAAAGTGAAGTTAAGATTTTTGAGAACGAAAAGGAAGCTGATGTGGCGAAAGCCACTGCCGAACTAATGGCTCAGAAGGCTGGGTGGGCCCAGTCTTCTCAGCTTGCAGAGGTTGAGGCCATGAAGGCCGTGGCCATTCGAGAGGCCGAGCTGCAGAGTGAGGTGGAGAAGAAGAATGCTATCTCAAGAACCGAGAAGCTGAGGGCCGAGCTTCTCAGTAAGGCGACTGTTGAATACGACATCAAGGTCCAAGAAGCCAACAGGAATCTGTACAACCAACAAAAAGAAGCCGATGCACTTCTATATGGGAAGCAACAGCAAGCTGAGGCAACAAAGGCAGAAGCAGAAGCGTCATTCTATGCGCGTCAGCAGCAGGCCGATGCTGAAGTCTATGCCAAGAAGAAGGAGGCGGAGGGAGTCGTGGCCTTAGCTCAAGCACAAGGATTTTACCTTTCTACCCTTCTTAAGTCTCTTGATGGAAACTACCCTGCTCTAAGGGACTATATGATGATCAACTCGGGTGTGTACCAAGAGATGGCTAAGATCAATGCTAATGCTGTTCAGGGTTTGCAGCCTAAGATCAGTGTCTGGTCGTCAGGACTCGGTGGGGCCGGTTTGGATGGAGGAAGCGGCTCTGGTGGGTCAATGAAGGACATAGCTGGGGTCTATAGCATGCTGCCGCCACTTATGAAGACGGTAAATGAGCAGACTGGGATGCTCCCACCAACCTGGCTTGGCACATTGACCGACACTGATACTGCTTAATTTTGATGTTGGATATTAATATGTCTAGTATACTAGTTAGTTAATAATTAGATATTAAGTATTTAGTTTGGATTTTGGAGCATGAATAAGGTTCTTCTACTTAATTTGCTTAATTACGTTACGGCTATTGCCTAATATATTTGTTAATAAATAAAATACATCCTGAGATGTTTATTATGTAATGAATGTGTTGATTAGTCTTGCCATACTTACGAGTTTGATTTTGTTGAAGAAAAAAAGGAAAAGATGAGCGTTCTCATGATCATGATTTTGTGGTGTAATACGGAGTATGTGGTGTCTACTCTTTAAAATTCGGAGTGTTTATGATCTGCTGTAGGCATAACTCACTTCATAGCATTATCATGAGCATATGTCTGTTTTAGACACCCTGTACACCGCCTTTGGCTTTCCTAGACATCCTGTTGGCCTCTTTCGACAACTGAACCAGTTTGACGGGTTGGTTCCGTGCTGTTCATTGATTTACTTTGTCACTGCCATGGACAAGGTTGTCCTTGCGACTACCTTGGTATCCTGCAACACACTATGTTAGGGAGTTCCTGTGATTAGTAATTTGGTGGTACAACATTACTCAAAAACTTGGCTGCACTTTATCATTTTTTTCGGTGTGCAATAGCTGGTGAGATTAGGACTATCATCTAGAATAAACTTGAATTAATTGCCAGGGATACAGTCTGATAGAGCAGTTGCATTGCCTTTTGATGAAATGGTTGTAGTATATATAACTAATAACCTACCATGCCATTGTCTATTATTGCGTACACTTTTGATTACATTGTATGACCCGTGTGAGGCGGTCTTTCAGTAAATTAGCACTCGAAAATTTGATTAGTCGGTATTCAATCTCCCTTACTGCTCCCTGTAGTCTTCACTATCGGACCAAATGTCGACAACGAGGCATGTGCTGTACGCAAAACACACATACTCCAACAGGTAATGACCTTGTACAGAAGATCATTTAGGTTGAAACCTGTGTACTCGTGGCTTCCTTGACGACGGAGGGGTTATTTAAAGGGACTATGGATTTTAAGCAGAAGGATTATGATAAGGTGCAGTTGGAGTTGAACCGGTTTGGTTTGATTATATATAATGTTAATTTCAAGCAGCTTGTTGTTGTTCTGGGTCATACTGAGACTAAGATTATGCGCGTCAGCAGCAAGAAGATGCGATCGTTGTTGGATTTTGTCGATTAACTTTGTCACTGCCATAGTGCCATTGATAAGGTTGACGAAGTTAATATTAGCAATATTCCTACAATCACCACAAATAAGGCAAAGATTATACAATCACCAAGACAATCAATCTATTCCTCAAATCAAGCAATATCAGTCAATCCATGATTCCTTCAATATTGTAATTATAGTAAATATAATTGTATACGCTCCCTTTTCTATCCTTAATTAGTCTAGCACTCATTCTATATAAACCTGTAGCAATTACTATTGCACTGTACATCAATCTTATATTAATATACACCTTACTTACAGTTAATACATTTTTTTCTACCCATTTCATTTTGTGCACTTTAGAAAGCCTTACGTTGGCCAGTTTTATTGCATTATTTTGAGTTAAAATATATTCTCGTGAAAGAGTTTTGAGTAATGAATATAATTATTTTAGTTTCTGATATGAACTTTTCATAGTTTTCGGTATACTTTAGTGTTAGAAAAGTTTGATCCAAAAATTGAAGCGGGAACTCGGGAAGAATAAAAAATGTACGAATCGAGAGTACTATAATAACTCTGTGATAACCTTGGAACGTTACTGTAACACAGATTTGTTGTTATACTCCATTGTTAGCCATAACACTCCTGCAAGCTGCAACATGCTGTATGTGTTACACCAAACCTACGAGATTCCAATCCAAGAAAACTCCAGCTTAACAAAACTAGAAATATAGTTGATTGAAGTTATGCATAGATAATCACATGTTCAAACTCGAAACGCTCTCTAGATCACAGCTCAATTCTGCATACCATCCTGGTTTCCGAGCACACATTACGACAAGTTTGAACAGACTACAGACCCCCGATTTTGCGCTTCCTGATGAGAATCCTGACCACCCCGTCCTTGATTTCATGTCGTACCTCCGCAATCTGGCAACAACCACAATGAAGGGTATAGCCACTGTAGTAGGCACGACCTCCTTGGTCGAGAGGGTGTTCCTTATCGCCTGCTCCTCCGTAAATCACACCTGTTTGCTCAGCTTCCTCAGGATCTGATTTGATAAAGTAATGCAAGTCCGGGCATGTCCATCCTTATGTACATGCAGTCACTTATTTCATCTTCGAGTAGTCTGGTTTCGTACACTCCTTCCACTCCCTGGATCAGAAAAGGGTTGACGTGGGAGAATTCTACGGTGGGAGATACTGTAAAAAGTCATAAACCTAAAATTAGTAAATAATGAGTACCGACACACATTTAGCAAATCCAGTACTCCGTGTAATGGTTTAACATTACACTAAAATTACGTATATATCAAAATATCGAATGTGTGAGAATCGTGTCAATCAACAACCCAAGTTAAAATTTGAGCTATGAGAAATGGGATTTCAGTTCATGCCAACAGTTTAAGAGGCTAAAAGAAGTTCGATAACAAGGGAAACTGAGAAAACATACTCATGGAGACTTTACATGTCCTGTTATATGAAATGTTCTCATAGATAGATATAGAAATATAAACTGGAGGTTATACAAAGACAAGCACAAGCTGTGAAAGAAGAATATTTTACGGCGAACACAACTCAAGGGACATATCAGCCTTGCAGCAAACTAGCACCCAGCAATATAACATTCTAACTATCGTTAATAGTTTAGCCTGGATTCAAGCTGGGTAAGACCACAAGTACGGTATATAAGATAAGAGGTTTGTATGTAATGTTTTTCTTAATTATTTCTGAAATAAGGTACACTATTTATACTGAGTTTGTACAGCTAAATAAGAAGGAGCCTATACAATTATGCTAATTGATTAGGAGAATTATCTATTGCTATAATTACAAAGGTGATTGCTAGAATAAGGGGATTGTGATTACAGAATGATTGTTTGCTATTTTTGAGTAGTTGTTGCTATATTAGTTGATATACTGTTAATACGCCCCCTCAAGATGGACTGCGGTTGAGAAGACCAATCTTGCTCCGGAGAACAGTGAACCGTTGTTTGTGAAGAGGCTTTGTTAAAGCATCCGCGAGTTGATCATTGCCGGCAATGTGTTGTATTCGAATGTGACCAAGTTGAATCTGCTCGCGAACAAAGTGAAAAGAAAGAGCCATGTGTTTCATCCGTGAGTGAAATACAGGGTTTTTCGCATATTGTGTTGCAGACATATTATCACAATAGATAGCTGGTGGTTTGGTAGTTGTGATATTGAGTTCTGTAAGAAGATTACGAAGCCATAGAATTTCAGTAGTAACAGCTGCGACAGCACGAAATTCAGCTTCGGTGGTGGAGAGTGCGAGACCTCGTTGCTTTTTCGAGGACCACGAGATTGGGTTTCGGCCAAGATACAGTATGTAGCCGGTTGTGGAGATATAATTTGCTTGGTCTCCCGCGAAGTCAGCATCACAGAAAGCATGAAGACATAGCGGGGATTTACGACAAAGTTGAATGCCATATGATTGAGTGCCTTGGAGATAGCGAAGAAGTCGTTTCAAGGCAATCCAATGCGTGGCAGTGGGATGATGAAGAAATTGTGCTAGACGGTTGACAGTAAAGGCAATATCAGGTCTGGTTAAAGAGAGATATTGAAGACTGCCTACAATAGCGCGATAGTCCGAGTGATCTTGGATGGGTTTATGATCCTCTCGGTGAAGATGATTGTCACTGGCCATGGGTGTTGAGATTGGTTTGGCAGTAGACATGTTGAACTTGACTAATATATCATGGATGTACTTTGATTGGGTGAGGTGCATTCCATGAGAATTGGGTGTGACCTCGATGCCCAAGAAATACGATAATGGGCCAAGATCTTTAATTGAGAATCGGGTAGCAAGACTAGTAATGAATTGTTGTAGGTGTTGTGGGTTAGGACCTGTAATTATAATATCGTCAACATAGACTAGCATGTAGATACAAGTAGTTTTCGTTTTGAGAATGAATAATGATGAATCAGAAATGGATTGTTTGAACCCGTAAGTAACTAGATAAGTTTTAAGTTCAGTATACCATGCTCGAGGAGCTTGTTTGAGACCGTAAATAGCTTTGTTTAATTTGCACACAAAATTTGGTTGTGAGACATCAACAAAACCTTGAGGTTGAGCCATATAAACAGTATCTGTTAATGTGCCCTGTAAAAAGGCATTGTTGACATCGAGTTGCCGTAGGGACCAAGAATTGGTAATTGCGAGAGTAAGAATTAAGCGGACTGTTGTGGGTTTGACAACTGGACTGAATGTTTCAGTATAATCTAGTCCGTGTCGTTGGTGGAACCCTTTTGCAACAAGGCGAGCCTTGTGTTGTTTGAGTGAGCCATCGGGGTTATATTTTATACGATAGACCCACTTACAACCGATGATATTTTGGGTTGAGTCTCGTGGTACGAGAGTCCATGTATTGTTACGGTGAAGTGCTTGATATTCATCCTCCATAGCTTGGCGCCATTGAGGAAGAATGAGAGCCTGTTTGACAGTATTTGGAAGAGATTGAGACGATGGTGAAATGTGTGCTAGTTTGGCATATCTTGGATTAGGCATGCGAATGTTGTTGTCAAGTCGAGTGACAACAGTACGAACGGGTTGAGGTGGGACCGATGGGTTTGTGGCAGGTGGGATATCGGAAGAAGGGGTATCAGTTGGCGAGTTTGTGGGTGGTGGAATGGTTGAAGTCGCGGAAGATGTGGGCTGAGAAGTGGGTGGTCGTCTGGAGTAAACATGGATGAAGGGCGGTCGAGTAGGTGGTGCAGTGATGGGTGGGGAGGTGGTAGCTGTGGGTTGTGATGGTGGTAGAATAGGAACAATTAAAGGACACCATTCATCAGGGTCAGTAGCGGAAGACTCGGATGACGGGTTGTTAAGAAGGCGTGCATAAGCGAATTCATCTTCAATGAATTTGACATGTCGGGAAGTATAAATGCGATTGGTTGTTGGGTCAAGACAGTGAAATGCACTTTGTGTTGACGAGTACCCAACAAAGATACACGGAGTGGAGCGGTAATCCAGTTTGTGTTTGGTATATGGGCGAAGCCACGGATAACAAAGACAACCGAAATTGTGCAATTTTGTGTAGTCGGGTTTGACAGTATTCAGTTTAGAATATGGTGTTTGACCGTCTAATGTTTTGGTTGGAAGACGATTTATTAGGTACGTGGCCGTGCTAAATGCAAAGGGCCAAAATGAGGTAGGTAGGCCCGCATGGGAGAGAAGGGCAAGGCCCGTTTCTACTATGTGACGATGACGTCTCTCCGCATACCCATTGTGCTCCGGAGTGTGAGGCGGAGATGTATAATGACTAATACCATTATCTAGTAAAGTTGGGTTTAATTTAATAAATTCTCCACCATTATCGGAGAAGAATTGTTTAATGGGTCGGTTAAAGAATTTTTCTACGAGTGCTTTAAACCGAAGGAATACTTGGGTGGTTTCGGATTTTTGTTTAATCGGAAATAGCCAAATATATTTGCTAAAGTGGTCTACAAATATGATATAATATTTGTATTTATTGTATGAGTAAACGGGACTTGTCCATAAGTCGGAATAAATTAAATCGAGCGGTGCGGTGGTTTTAAATGACGATGTCGAGAATGGTAGCTTTTTGCTTTTGCTAATATGACACGATTCACAAAAAGAAAACGTAGTAGAATCAAATAGTGCATTTTTATTGATTAATTTCATAACATCGATAGTGGGGTGTCCTAATCTATGATGCCATGACATTGGTGTTGAGCCTTTCCGGTTGAGATATGCTTGTGGTTGCGATGGGCTCAACTCATAGACTCCATTCTTAGCCTGGCCCCGAAGAAGGGTTGCACCCGTCGAGATTGCCTTAACAATAAAAGAAGTCGATGAGAATATAACATAGGCATTATTATCATGACAGAGTTGTGAAATAGAAATAAGATTACGTGATATGGACGGAACATGTAAAACATTTAATAATTGCAGAGATGAATTAGGCAGTTTAATTGTACCTATATTAGCAATATCAAGTGCCGAGCCATCTCCGATGATAAGCGAATCTGATCCGTAATAAGGCGAATGGAGGGCAAGAGTGTCAAGATCATGAGACACATGATTTGAGGCCCCACTGTCAAGGAGGTAGGGCTGATGGGGCAGGGTGGTTGGGCCGTAAGCAGGGATGGTGGCTGTGTTGGCTTGCGGCTGAGTAGAGTGGTTTCGCGTGGGTGGTTCAGGGAAGATTATTGTGGGAAATTGTTTGCGAAAATACGGGCAGTTGGCAATGACGTGTCCAACCTGGCGACACCATTGACAACGACCCTTAAGGTGATGGTTGAGGCCCATATATTATAGTTATATTCTAATATGCCCCCTCACTCGAATGCCCATTGGGCTTGAAGAGTGGATGGTTAGTGCACAGGCCCCCCATACCATGTGCGGGTTTTTTCCACTTGGTGAGGTTGTGAGATTTTGGGGGCTGTCAGGGTTTGAACACGTGACATTCGGTCACTCTGACTCTGATACCATGATAGATGAACCATCTCAACCAAAACCTTAAGGTTATGGTTGAGGCCCATATATTATAGTTATATTCTAATATGCCCCCTCACTCGAATGCCCATTGGGCTTGAAGAGTGGTTGGTTAGTGCACATGCCCCTCATACCATGTGCGGGTTTTTCCACTTGGTGAGTTTGTGAGATTTTGGGGGCTGCCAGGATTTGAACACGTGACCTTCGGTAACTCTGGCTCTGATACCATATAAGATAAGAGGTTTGTATGTAATGTTTTTCTTAATTATTTCTGAAATAAGGTACACTATTTATACTGAGTTTGTACAGCTAAATAAGAAGGAGCCTATACAATTATGCTAATTGATTAGGAGAATTATCTATTGCTATAATTACAAAGGTGATTGCTAGAATAAGGGGATTGTGATTACAGAATGATTGTTTGCTATTTTTGAGTAGTTGTTGCTATATTAGTTGATATACTGTTAATACGGTAAAGCTTTGTACACGGTATTTTAGCACAAGCACTGCTAGGGTCTCGCGGGCACCTTAAGTATCAAAAGCTCAGAAATGGGAAAATAAAGCAAATATTCAGCTACATAACCCATTTTCCCCACTCACACATGGCAACGAAAACCCACCCAAGGTACCAAACTCAACGGAGGCATTGTTCGAGAAAGTTTTGAGTAGTTTACTTCAGCTTACTATCTACACAAAAATTACCCCCTGCAAATGTAAAGATGCTTCTGAAACACCCGCAAATCTGATAGATACTAAACTCAATTGCTTTAAATTACACTGATATGACAACGAAACTGGTTTCAACTTATGTAATGCAATTTCTGATTCTATGTAGAGTTCAAAGTTAAACGCTTAAACTCGCATTTAAACACGTTTGAGCTCCCTCAGGAATACATGTGTGAAGAAATGGACGGGTTGGAGGGAGTACAAACGACAAAGCATTGTCGTAACCAAAAGTCTAAGCTAATGCTTAAGGCTTGAGAGTTGAGACCCAACAATGAACAACCAATAGCAAGGACTAAATTAACTAACAAGTGAACAAAAGTCATATGTGTGCATCATAATTTATAACTCATAACCCAACCAAATACCCTAAGAAACTCGGCCTCTTTGATCAAAATACAAATGACGTACAGTTCATGATCTATCCATTTCGGGTTGGGTTCGATAGTTGGCTTATACGGGATGATGGGTAACCCGTCTCTAGCAAAAGTCTAAGCTAGTAGGTTAGGGAGTAATTTTTCAAGCCCCTTACACCATATACTTTTGTTTTCATCTAATAGTTTCATCGATTTCATGTCATGGAGTGTGTCTTGCTTACGACCGTCTTAAGTTAAGACATCTCACAATCTTTTTTTCATTTTAACATTATTTAAAATGGTTGTGTTATGTGGGTACGTCTTAATTTAATACCGTTTGAAACAAGAATTTCACATAACAATACAAGTAAACAAGGTGATAAAGTTTCTTAACTAATCAAGTATGACATTCTAATGCAACTAAATCAATCAAATTATACATATACACTACACAATACTCATCAAAATACAAACTTTAAACCTGTAAAAACAGGGTGATTAACAAAAACTAACCTGAACTCGATAGACCCGAGAAATGAAGCGTACCATTCGAACCCGGAAACAACAACCTCATACACCCATTCTTCACACTCAACTCAACTTCAACCTGGTTCGGGTCTTGGTCCAACACAACGGAACCACCATAAACCCGACACGAAGAATCGTACCCAGACCAGTACATAGGTGCTTTACCAGAGAATGTCACGGTACGAGTCTCACCATATTTCACCAGTTTTACTCCGTCTGGTGGGACCCCTGGCATGTCAACTCGAACGTACAAACCATAGTCCGTTAACCGGGCTTCGTACGCTCCCTTTGGTCCTGGGGTTACGCATCGTTGGTACGGATGATCTTTTATTTCATTTTCTGTAAAATTAAATCATTATATAACAAATTATATAATTTCACACTATAAAAACGAAATAAAACAATTAATATAACATGAACCAAGACGGTCTCACATTAATTTAGTGTAAGATCGTCTCTCATGAAAACTTGGTTTATTACAGAAATTCATATAATTTCACACTATAACAAA
>JAIUZE010019739.1:0-47799 GCA_022085475.1 Heliosperma pusillum
ATATCGAAAACTGTCACGAAACATGTGATACAAGCGAATAGAATATCATATATCCAAAACATGAATATTATAAGTCGTTACGTAAAATTATACGATAAACGGATCATGCGAACTATTATAAATTACGAGTTTTAGAAATTATATGAAAAGAACACAGCCGTGTGCCAGGCCGGTCAGGAGGGAGGCGGCCGGTGGACCGGCTCAGAACACAGGGCAAAAACCAAAAAAAGCATAGAAAACAGAGAAAAGAGGTCTGGGACGGTCAGTGGACCGGCGGCCGGTCGACCGGCACAGAGCACCCTATACAAAATCCAAACGTACTTATGGTGTGTTCAGGCCGGTGGGTTGACGGTGGCCAGTGGGACGGTGGAGGCAAACTCTTCATGCAAAAAACAAAGTTTCCAAAATTGGAGTTATGAAGTGTTTCTCAGCCGGTGTCAGACCGGCGGCGGTGACGGCTGGGAACACACCTTCAGCGAGAGCTTCCAAATACTTAACCAATTCATTTCCAAATCATTTCAATTCTCAGCTATACTTCAAGAATCATCAACACATTCAATATAATTCATCAACATTAATCCATATAACATCATTACTACATAGCATGCCGAGCCTAAATTCTTCCTATAGTAATCAATACGATTTTCAGCAATAAACAAGTCAAAAAGTAAGTGATTCGATAAACCCTTTCACGTGACCTTTAAGCGTTCTCTAATGATCGCAAAGCTCCTCTTCTATAAGGAAATAGTCTTGTGGGATCTTGGAGGTCGCCACCTACAATTAGATCGTAAAAAGATGAATAAAGTTCATCTTGAGAAAGACGGAAAGCTTAAAAAGCGAGAAAGACGATAATTTTATTATCAAAGCGGATAGAGGAAGGTACGGGAGGAAGAATAAGATAAAATTACGTAAATTCTATCGAGTAACGAAGAAACTACGCCAATTCTAAGATCGATATTCAAAGAGGAAAAGTTGCTTAAGGAAGAAGAAAGAAAGGTGTGTTTGATTTTTTGTGTTGAAATGAAATATTAGGTTAAGGAGGGGAGTTGTGTGAGTTATGAGAGAAAAAGTCAAAGACGATTTTCAAAGTCAAGAAAGTCAAACTTGACCTAAGACGGCTTTTTCATGAAATCTCGCAGAAATTCCAAATACGAACTCGGAAATTCTAAATTCGACTCGGAACTTAAAATTCTAATTTAAAACTTAAATTTACTGAAAAGCTTTCGTAAAATATTTCTACTAGAAAAATAGGGTACATTTCCGGGTGTTACATACAACCCCCAAAACCCCACGGCAACCTACGGTGGTCGGACGCACAGTCATGGCCGGTCGGAGGCCTGGTCAACGGTCAATGAGTTATTAATTCTAAGCTTAAATAATAAATTATAAGATGATATTAGTTGTGTAACAACAAATTTTGTATTGCAATAAAACTGTAACACAAAACAGAGAAACAAATGAGTTTATATTAATATCATAAAGTTATGTATACAATCTCTATTTATCCTCTGATTTTACAACGTTACTAAAGGTACGAGTCTTCGATCTTCAAGGCTCGCTTGCTTGACTTTAGCTTCTTGAGAGGGTCGAGTTGACTTGAATCTCTTTTCGATGCTAGAATTTGATTTGAGTTTCCTTGCGTAGGCGGCACGATTTTGTGGTGCTTGTTGACTACTTGCGAAGGAGATTTGTAGAGAGAATTTGAGAGCTTTTGATGTCTCTTTTCTCTTCACTTTGACAAATGAGTTTTTCTCTTGTAAAAGTGATTTTTCTCTTTTTTAAAAGCGATTTTTTCTCCCCTTGAAATGGTGGAGAAGTCTCTTATTTATAAGGATTTCTCCCTTGGTTAATGGACTTGAAGACTTGGGTTTGCCTTATGAGCTTGACTTCTCTTTTGGGCCCAATTGACTCTTTTGTGAGTTTGTCTTCTCATTGGGCTCAATTGACTCTTTTGTGAGCTTGTCTTCTTATTGGGCTCAATTGACTCTTTTGTGAGCTTGTCTTCTTATTGGGCCCAACTGACCATTCTCGTTGCTTTAGGACCCAAATAACCCAATTTGCAACATGGGTCGATCCGGATTTCATTTAGCGGGACAAATATAATTAAATTAAGCTAAAATTTAATATTAACTTAAATAATTCATTTTATTTTATTTTTGGCACTTTAATAAAAATTTTGTGCCTACAAATTGCCCCCTCGTACACCGTTTGGGGGTGTTGACGTGGCGAGGTCTTAATTTTTTTGTTTGACTTGAAAGTCCTTGAGCACTTAACTTTTCGTAGGAGCACTCGTTTTTTTTTTATGACTTGGAAGTCCATTAGTACCTTTACTTATCGTAAGAGTAGTCAAGTAATTTTTATGTTGCCCCTTTTGTCTTGACTTGGAAGTCCAGAAGCGTTTAGCTTGTTAAAAGAGTGACGATGTAATTTTTGTTTGACTTGGAAGTCGATGAGTACTTAACTTGTCGTAAGAGTACTCATGTAAATTTGAAGTGTTGCCGGATATGACTTATTACATACAATGCCGAGGTAGTTCCAACCTTGTCGAGCACCATAATCGCCTAGCTAACATATTTTATCCATCAAGACAGCATTTTGTTAGCTTTTAATTTGATTTTAAGTCATTGCTGACCACCACTTAAGAAAAGATCTTCTGATTGCATGGCATAGTTCTGTACAATTCACCATTCACTAAGCTTAGTAAATGTGCACTACAAATGGCAATTGGCGAGAATATAGCTCCAACTTGAATAATTATGCGTTACAAATTAAATCACCATTATAGTGGATCTTCAATAATTATGTGTAACTGAAGATTAGCAGCAATCATGGCCTTTATTCTCGCGTATGTATACCTATAAATCTTCAGACTAGTTCACCCTTTTGCAAGAAATCCGTACTAATTTGCACACACAAATTATACAATGAACATAGTGAGTAAGCATACTGAGCATAACGACTAATTTACGCAGTTTCGTTTGATTGAACAAAGTTACAAAGGTAAGTCTCTTTTCCTCTTTCAGATAATTTCATTGTCATGACCCATGATTAGCAAGATGACAGAGATAGTTTAGAATCTTTGACCTCTGCTCAATCCTGCCCCGTTCTCCGTGACTGGTAGAAAACATACACTCACCATAGCTAAATATTGGTTCCCTTAACAATTAATCACTATATGCCTTGACGTAACACAACATTTTTTTTTGCTAGAATTTCTTCCAAACTCGACATTCTTTACCGCAAAACCATTCGGAACTCATGCAAATTCGCCTCTAAAACTGACATAATTACATGACATATAGATTAGCGTGTGACACTATTTATTCCAACTATAATTCACTCATCTTTCCTTGTTTAAAAATGAAGTTGTTTGATGAATATTGCTTTTGACCTTGATGGTGATCGACTAGCCAGTGACTAAACTACGAACAACAAGTGGGTGTGGAAAAGAACTCCAGCAAGAGGTGAGGTCCATCGACACACTGGCAGTAGTGTGGGAGAGCGGTTAAGGACTAGGCCCTCGTCAGTACTGACAACATTGGCGCGCCACAGCCATAGCGGGCGGCGTAAATGCTTACTAATAGATTATAATCCTCTAATTAGGGTGAGTCAATGTATTCACAATATATAGCCAAACATACAAAGTTAGTTACCTAAATAATAGCGATACTACGAGATTTACATTGACTAAACAAGGCAAGAATATATTTACATATATTTACTAATACACCCCCTCAGACGGAGCGGGAGGAGGACAGACGCTCAGGCTGGACTTGAAACGTTGAAACAAATGACGCGGTAACCCTTTGGTAAAGATATCAGCATATTGATAAGCAGCAGGGACATGAAGGACGCGAAAGTGACCAACCTGAACTTTTTCACGAACAAAATGGATATCGAGTTCAATGTGCTTGGTGCGTTGATGTTGGACGGGATTGGTAGAGAGATAGACAGCCGAGACATTGTCAGAAAACACAAGATTGGCGCGCTTCATAGGAACATGTAACTCGAAGAGCAGATTGCGAAGCCAACTCGTTTCGGCGACGGCATTGGCGACAGCTCTGTATTCGGCCTCAGTGCTAGATTTGGAAACAGTGGGCTGCCGCTTTGAGGACCAAGAGACTAAATTGTCGCCAAGAAAGACACAATACCCGGAAGTGGATCGGCGAGAATCAGGACAGCCACCCCAGTCGGCGTCAGAGTAAGCAGTGAGAGTGTGTAACCGAGATGGGGTAATCGAAAACCCATGATCCATAGTGCCCTTTATATAACGCAAAATCCGCTTCAAAAAATGAAAGTGAGGTTCACGCGGTGCGTGCATAAAGAGACAGACCTGTTGAACAACATAGGAAATTTCCGGCCGGGTAATGGTCAAATATTGAAGAGCTCCAGCGAGACTGCGATACAGAGTCGAGTCGGCTAGTAAGGGGCCATCCGAGGCACTAAGTTTTGCGCAAGTGTCGACAGGAGTGGACACCGGGTTACAGTTTGACATGTGAGCACGGCGCAAAATATCAGTGGCATACTGTTGCTGAGACAAAAACAAACCATGAGAAGTACGAGTAACAGTAATACCCAAAAAATGATGAAGGAGCCCCAAGTCGGTCATGGCGAATTCACGGGAAAGATCAGAAATAATGCGCTGAACAAGGGACGTACTGGACGTTGTAAGCACAATATCATCGACATATAATAACAGATAAGCAGTTTCACCCCCGTGATGAAATATGAAAAGAGAAGTATCACACAGACTGCTGTGAAAACCTTTAGACAATACAAACGTAGCAAAGCCTTGATACCAGGCTCGAGGGGCCTGTTTAAGGCCGTATAAGGACTTACGGAGGCGGCACACATGGTGAGGAGCTGAAGGATCAACAAAGCTCGGAGGCTGATGCATAAACACAGTTTCGACAAGGTCACCATGTAAGAAGGCGTTCTTGACATCAAGTTGATGTATCGGCCAAGAACGAGACACAGCTAAGCTTAAGACGGTACGAATGGTAGTCGGTTTGACGACTGGACTAAAAGTTTCATCACAATCAATACCAACCTGTTGGGTCTTACCATTTACAACGAGACGGGCCTTGTACCGTTCGAGAGAACCATCGGCTTTGAACTTGTGCCGATATAACCACATGCAGCGAATCACAGAAGCATCCATGGGACGGGGTACCAAGTCCCATGTATGATTATCTTGTAATGCATTAAATTCAGTCCGCATGGCCGCATTCCAGTTCGGGTCACGAAGAGCAATATGGGGCGATTTGGGAATTGGGCTAAGGGTGGCAGTGGTAAGGAGGGACGTGGGTACCTTGGGTTTGAAAATGCCATGCATGGCTCTGGTGGTCATGTGGTGGGTGGGTAAGGGAGGTAGGGGAGGAGGGGGAGGTGATGGTGGGGTGGCACGAGGGGAGGCAGGGGAGTTGGCACTGGAGGGTTCGGGGCTGGTAGTAGGTGGTATGGGGCTGGCAGGGGAGGTAGGGCTGGTAGGGGACTGTGGTGGAGTAGGTGGGTCAGGGGGCTGGGGTGGTGGAGGGGGGTGGTCGAAACAGGGGAAAAGGTGGGGTGGTAGGTTGTCGCCAGGTGGGGTAAGGAAATTATAGGAACTCGGTTTGACAGTGAAGGACGAGGCAAACGGGAATACGGATTCATCGAAAGTAACATGTCGTGACAAGATGATTTTACCAGTGGCGATGGACAGACACTTGTAGCCTCGGTTTTCGGAAGGATAACCGAGAAAGACACACGGGGTGGACCGAGGGGCAAGCTTGTGTGGTTGCTTGGCCGTGATATTTGGGTAATAGACACAACCGAAGACACGGAGATGAGAGTATGTGGGTTCTTTAAGGTAGAGAGCGGAAGTGGGTGAGCGATAATTTAGGAGTCGAGAGGGAAGGATGTTATGTAAGTAAGTGGCGGTGTGAAGGGCGTCGACCCAATATTTTGGAGGGAGGGAGCTGGGAGGCGTGAGAGAGAAGGACTAACATAATTTCATTGAGACGACGAATAATTCTTTCTGCTTTACCGTTTTGAGGGGACGTTTGAGGACAAGAAAAGCGAAAGACTAACCCATTAGTGTTAGCGAAAGACCTAAAGGGAGTGTTATCAAATTCGCGGCCTAAATCGCATTGGAATGTTTTGATTGGTAAGTTGAATTGAGTTTTAACGAGGGATGCAAAATGGGTAAATTTAGCGAATACGTCGGATTTTAATTTAAGAGGATACACCCATACAAATTAAGTAATGTTGTCAATAAGCACAAGATAATATTTGTAACCAGTGTGACTAAGAATAGGAGACGTCCATAAGTCAGCATGTATAATGTCAAACGGAGATAAAGTAGAATTTTGAGACTCCACAAAAGGTAAACGACGATGTTTGCTAGTTTGACATGACGGACATAAATGAGATATATTTGTTTTATTCGTAAAATTAATACTAGAATGACCCTTAAGACGCTGAATAATGACGGAGCTAGGATGCCCCAACCGGTGATGCCACGTGGATGACGTCAGGCCAGCAAAAGGCGTGTGGACAGCAGGTGTGGACGTGGAGGACGACACTGGATACAACTCGCCACGACTATTGCTCCTCAGAATCGTTGTACCAGTCTGGAGATCCTTCACAGAAAAACCATGTGAGTCAAATTTGACTGAGACATTATTATCTTTTGTAAATTGTCGGACGGAAATTAAGTCCTTAATAATGTTGGGTGTATAAAGGACATTATGGAGATGCAGGTGACGGTCTTTGGTGGGTATGGTAGTAGTTCCCGTACCCCGAACTGGAATAGTGTGGCCATTACCAACAAAAATAGACCGAATATTAGATACATTAGAAGACGGAGTGAGATTACCTGCATCGGAAGTTAAGTGGGACGAAGCTCCAGTATCCATATACCACTGCCCATCGCTTGGATTGAAAGCCATAGCATTAAATGCTTGACCCAGATCTGTCAGTTGCTGCGGCTCATAGTCGGTGACATAGGCCTGAGCAGAGGAGGAAGGAGCGGCGGGTGTGGGAGCACGCCAAGGAGAGCGAGGAGGACCTCGAGGAGGCTGCTGCGACGGCCAAGGCTGCCACGGGGTGGACCAGCCGGCCTGAGTGGGGTATGGGCACGGTGGGGCAGTCCAGGACTGAGACCACGGTGGAGGGGACCACGGAATTGGGACCCAATTCGACGGAGGACCGGTAGATTGTGGTTTATTCGAGCCACGATTTTGCGAGCGGCCACCACTGCGACCGCCGTTCTTCTGGGATCGACCACCACCTGTTTTAGCACGTGGTGGGTGAGAGGATGCCGACTTCGGCTCAACCCAGCCCGAGGCCTCCGGTGAGTCAGAGGAGGGAGCAACCAGCGCCGTCGACGGCTCGTCACGACCGGCTTGGCGATGTTGTTCCAGTTCTAGCATACTACACGCGGTGGCAAAGTTGGGAAGGGTCTGATTGATATACGCGGCTGTCGTGTCATACCCAGTGGTTAAACCACGAACCAACTGGAGAACGAGACGTTGATCGGTGACAGGAGCGTCGACGTCTTTCAACTGAACTGCAATCTCCTTGAGGCGTTGGCAGTAGGCCTCTAGAGATGGCATAAACTCGAGTTTCAGTGAGGAAAATTCGGATTCGAGTGCAGCAGCGCGGGAGCCCTTGTTATTGGTGAAGATATCCTTCACGCGAACCCATGCTTCATGAGCGGTGGATTCTTCTTCAAGGACACGCGACAAGAGATCGTCATTGAGGGTGCCATAGATCCATAGAAGGACATGAGCATCAATTTCGCACCACTCGGCGTAGGTACTGTCGGTTTCAGCCGGCTTGCGGGTGCCATCAATGTGATGGAGCACTTTGTACCCACGGGCGTGCAATTTGAAAAGCTTTACCCAGGACGAATACGGAACCTTGACACCATCGAGAACACGGACTTTATTTTGAATGTTAGTGACCGAGTACACATGATGGAGTTTTGGTGGGGGAGTGCCTTCTTTGCCGGTCATGGTGACGTGAGGTCAGACACAAGGACGAAGAAGACGGCGGCTAGGGTAGGATTAATGCTAACCTAGTCTGATACCATAATAGATTATAATCCCTTAATTAGGGTGAGACAATGTATTCACAATATATAGCCAAACATACAAAGTTAGTTACCTAAATAATAGCGATACTACGAGATTTACATTGACTAAACAAGGCAAGAATATATTTACATATATTTACTAATATAATGGAGCTTGGTCGTGGAGTATTTGCCTTGCATCAAGTGACATTGGAAGTGTTTGTTGCACCATGGTGGTCACGTGAAGTATTGGTCAGCGAGTAAATTTTTTCATTTGTCCTCACTATATTAGTTTGACAAGGATAAAAATATTAACTGTTGTGGCCATGTAGAGGATGACATCAATTTGGTTTTCTTTTGCTTTCCCAGTCTTCTGTTTTATTTTCATCTCTCTCTAATTTCCTCGTGTTTATGCATTAGTAGTTTAGTACCTCTGGTCTTTCACAATTTCTTGTACTTATATGTCGATTTTTTTTTTCGTCCCACTTTTGTTTTCACTCATCTGCCTTAAACTGTTTTTTACTTACCAAATCTCTTAAGTTTAAATTGACAGGAATTTCTATGTCATTTCCCAAAGGGAATCGAAATAATCCATTTGAAATGTCTGAACTTGGCTCGAGGACCGTATGAGAATTTCAAGTGCCACAGTGAACTCAATTATCAACCGCTAGAGTCTGTGAGGAGTTTTGAGCTCAATCAATTCAAGAAATTTTCCAATGTACATGACTTGTCGACCGTGAGAAAGTTCAAGTCAAATTGTTTTAATGGTATGTGGAGTCAAGATGCAATGTACGTGGCCCGTCGTCTGCTGGAGACCGTGGAGAAGTTTGTGTTTGATTGCTTTGGAGTTGCCATGCAAAGAACTTGTCCCGTCGACCCCTATATATTGCAAGGAAGACTGAGGTAGATAGCTTTGGAGTTTCCATGCAAATAACTTGTCCCGTTGCCCGCTGGAGATTGCAAGAAAGATTGAGTTAGATAGTTTTGGAGTTTCCATTCAAAGAACTTGAATCGTTGCCCGCTGGAGATTCCAAGGATGTCCAGATCAGATCGTTTTGATGCTATTTGGAGTCAGTTGTGCAAGCCACTGGAAGCCGTGAGGAAGCTCAAGTCAGATTATGTCAATATTTTTTTGAGACGACCGTGGTGATTTTTTGAGACGACCGTGGTGAGATGGACACTTTCTGGATGGCTCCACTAGTAGAAAAATATTTATTTGCGGCTCATCATTTGAGGCGTTTTTGTCAAATAGCAGCAAATAGAGTTCAATGTTTTCATTTTTCTTTAAAAAAACAAACATTTATTTGAGGCGTTTTATTAAAAACCGCCGCAAATAACTCATATGAGGCGTTTTTCTTAATAAACGCCTCAAATAGAAGGGCTTTTTTATAATTTAAAAAAAAGGAATGTACCCAATACCCTCCGTCCTCTCTCCTTCATTACTTAGTAACTTTACCCTCAAATCCTCAATTATCAATACAATTACAGTGCACATTCTCTCACTCTTCTTCATTAAACTTACCCAACACCCTCCGTCCTCTCTGCTCCATCTCCGCCGTTGTCCAGACCCATGTTCACCGTCCGTCTTCGTCAACAGGTTGGTCCTTCTTGATAAATTGGTACAATTCGTTCCTAATTTCATTTAATTTAATTAAAATGTATGGGTAATTTTATTATGTGCTAATACGATGTTGTATGATGTTATTTAATTCGTTTCTGGTGTTGAAGTATTAGAACTAAATTGGTTAGATTATATGATTAAGATTGTTCCAAAATAGGGTTTGTTTTATTCAGTTCTACTTTAAGGTTTATCTGATTTTCAATTTTCTATTTCGACTCCTCTACTGCTTATTCTTTCAATTCTGGAAAATCATACGTTGTAATTTTATTTTTATTTCTCTCTCGGTCCGTCAGGGTTTGTTCGACTGTAAGTATTAGAATCATTTGCTTTTACTTTTGATTTAGGGTTTTGATTTTTGTATAGAATTACGAGAAAATGGATTTCATGTTTGCTTTTGTCTTTTATCTTACTCTTGTCATTAGTTTTATGCTAAATTTTTCAATCATGTTTCATGTTATTCAATTGTGTTGATAGAGCGTCTTTGATATCTGTGAAATATTCAGATGTTTTCTTTTGTTTCTGGATAATTTTAATTTAATGGAATGTTTAGGGGATTTATGTGGAATAATGGATAGGCAGTTGTTATAGATTTAGTTATGTTGATGGAATTCGTAGTTTTATACTTTGTTGTTTGATTCATAGTTTGAATGTCAAGGGAATGAACTTAAGACACATACTGCTTTAACACACTTGAACGGGTACTCGGCAAAGTTTGTGGCAAAGGATCAAGTTCCGTCTAACCAATGCCTTTGAAAACACTGGTAGTTTCTTTTATCAACTTATTACACATCTCTTGTGAAGATCTGATAATTAGGGTTAAAGCTTGTGAAATTGGTTTTTTTATTTATTTATTAAAATCTATCTTCTAGCTTGTAGTATTATTTGAGGGGTTGTTATTTCATTATCGTTATATTTAGATTCTTGGTTCAATGACTTCAATCTAATTTGAAGGACTGCCATTTGACGCTTATACTACTAGTTAGTCTTGCCGACTTAAATAATGTTGGACCTTCTTCTTTCTCATGTTTGCAAAGATCGCTTTTTTATTTATTACAATTGATATCTTTGTGTTTTTTGACCGGTGATCTTTGTGACTAAGATACACTATTTATTTACATCTTAGGTAAATGTATATTTTTCTTGTTATTTAGTAGGCTCTGAGTTTGTAAATTGGTAAGTTTCTGGTATCTTATATCGTTTACACTAGTAGAAATCACATTTCCTTAGCCATTCTTTCTGAACTTTAGCTGTGAAGTGTATAAGTTCACATTATGGTTTATGAACTCGTTACATTCTATTTCACCATATTTTCCATGTCCTTATATTCATACGAGTTTCTTATAGGGAATGAGAGTTGGACATTATCTTATAGATAGACCAGAATGGTTGGTTATGGATCATGCGTGCACAGCTTATTCATTTATCTCAGTTCCTTTATATGATACTCTCGGTATTTTTTATTTAACTTTTTACTTCTTTTTTAGTAACATACCTACTGTATTTGACAAAGCAAACCGAACTTTTTCTATTTGTTTGTTTTGGCTTCAGGTCCAAATGCTTTGTACAAGCCATTTTTTGTGTAATACTTTCTGAAAAGCTGAACACGGGTAAGTGGTACGTGTACAGGTTCCCTTCTTGTGCTAAGTCCTCATGTGTGTGTTTTCTGTTTGAGGATAACTCGTTGTGAATTAGTTACGCTTTTTAGTCTGTAACTATTTATAAATCTTGCTTCTTCCTATTCTAGTCTGTAGCACAGAAGATAAACGGATGCTTGTGTTTGATCATGTGCTCAAGGCGTCACAAATGTTTGCTTCATCCAATTTGTATGTGTTTAGCATTTGAAATTAACTATGGACTAGTAGCTTCACATTCAATTAATCTCTTTTAGAGTTTATGTGTTTCGAAAATTGTATCGTGAGAATTAATGTCGTTGATCCGAGCACGTCGACTCTAATATTACTTAGTTTCCGAGATTATGTTGTACATTTTCAGAGATTCGATGCGATTTGGCTTAGATGCTGTTATCGTATTGATTTTGTCTTAAAATGTTGTTGATTGACTGAAGAACTATGCGTATAGGAAAGGTAATGTTTTACGGAGTAATAACAATATTATTGCAATATGACTGTAACTTTCATCCAGTGTGGGGACTAAATTACTGCAATTTGACAGTTTGATCCTATACGAATGAGTCATTTCTTTTATTTAATGATGAATATAACCTATTTTTTGTTGTATTTGAAGTATAATCAATTGGTTAGATCAGCTAATTAGGTTGATCAATGTTGGGGTTTTAGATCCACATACAATTTAGGGGTTTTCGATTCAAATTTAAGGGTCATTGAATTTATGTCGACTAACTGCAAATTAGGGCTATTCAATTTAGGGGTTTTATGTTTTAGTTTTGTTCATTTATTCAAATTCACGTTTCCTTCTTAGTTCACATATTCAAGTTAGGTGTTTAGGTTCATTTTCAATTTGTTTTATTCAATTTTGGTGTTGTTTTAAGTACAATTATTTTATGTTTGTACAATGCTTTGTGAAACTTGTAGAAGAACTGGCAGTGTATTTTTGTTTTGTTGTTGCCGTTGATTTGCTGCTATACAGGTTATTGTTATGTGCTTGATTAATTGTCTCGATGAGTTTTCATATGTTCATGATTCCTGTAGCTTAGCCGTACTATTTCCGTGTTTATTTTTTTCAAAGAATGTTCAGTTTGACACTCTTTCGGTTTATTCAATGGCCGTACCGTAAAGGATTCAATTTTCTGTCACTATTCAAATTTAAGATGTGGTGGAGGACCCCTTTTCAAATTTAAGATGTGGCGGATGACCCCTAAAATCGGAACATGATGAAGGGATGTTCGAGTAGAAACAGATACAGTTGCTGCTGATAGAAGCTAAAGATTTGTTCTAAATGAAGTTGGAGAACCATAACTTAGACGATTTTTTTTATATTCTGGTATAGAACAAGCTTGCTGGGAACTCCAACAAATAAACTCCAATTTTGTGTTGAAATTGGTTAGTTTTTCTTACCACTCTACTCATTCTTGCTCGATAATTTGAAGCTTTTAATGTGTCTGATGATTCTTTTGATGCTATTGTGTATGTGAATGTTTGTTCAAGAGATCCTGATGTTCAAATGATGCAAGTATGTGAATCGTTTTTTATAAATCCGGTAGACAACCCATATGAGCTTATTAAGAATTCGATCAAGTATGTGTTTTAAGAAATTTATATCCTATTAGTTATGCTTTTTAATTTTAAGGGTATTTAAGTGATTCCTAATTCTAATTTATGCTCTTCTATGTGCTATCTAATTTCAAATTTCACAATTTCTATGTTTAGGTCGTTTAAGTTGTATTTTCACTTATTTGTCTCTTCTTCATTCTTCTCTTTCTTTTGACCTCAATGGCACAAGACATCTAGACTCACAAACTTTGTTAAGATATGCGTTCGTTTGCTTTGTGTTCCTGCATAAGTCCTCTTTGGCATTTAGCAGACCTGCAGGCTGCAGATGTAAGGTCAATGGAAAATGTATATACTCCAACAAGAATAATGACTTTTATCTGCTGCTTCGACAATGTCAACTATGACCATTAATCTATTCAGTTTGTAAAAATTATGTTAAAAAGACTAAACCTTGATAAGTATTACAGTCATTGTTATGGTCATTGTTTAGTTTAGTTTGTCTGATATCAAGTGTATTACCGCAGTTCAAGAGGAATATAGTGCAACCAAAATAATTATTACATGTGTCAAACTTAATGATTTAGATACTAATGGCAAAAGATCAGGAATGAACTAATGAAAATTAAATTGATCAGTACATGCTTTTGTTTTTCCAGGACACAAGAACACAACACACTTGTATGCTTTCCTTTTACGTATGTCTTATATTGAATATCATCATAGGGTTGCTACTCTTAAAAGTAAGGTTTAATTCATTTCTTTCCTTGTCTTCAACACATGTGATGTGGCACGTTGGATATAGTTCGGGGGATTTAGTTAAAGCTTTGAATTTTTAATGTTGAGTTTGCAGATTGTGTACTAGTTTAATTGAAGATTGTGTACTAGTAGTACTAGTAGAACATTGCAAATAACCATAGGGTATAGGAAAGATTTGTACAATCAGTTCATGGATACTAGCTAATACACCCTCCATCTAAAAATGGCCACTTTACTTGGAGTCATCTTCTAGATGAGGTACACTTGTCTTTACTGTACCTTCTTGTTTATGAAACTTTTTTTTTTCAAATAATGTTGAAAAAGAAAATAGCAAAATGGGGTTAAAAAAACCTTTATTATCTAAATGAGATTACACCTCTTCGAGTGGCTTGTTTGCAATACAAGAGAAACGCCACTAGAAGCGGTGTTTTGACTAAAGAAACACATTAGAGTAAAAAAAAAAATACCAAATTGAAACAAGCCATCCCCAATGGCCCCCATGGCCGTGTTTTCCCCTTGAAACACACCTCACATAGTGGTCTAGTAAGTTTTGTGATTCAAAATTTTGTGGAACGGTGTTTGTCTAGTGTAATTAGTTAAGCACACATGGGCTTAATTATTCCCCTTTTTTGAATTAGGTAACAACATAACAGTGTTTTTCTTTTCCTTCTCTTTTGAATAATTAGTGATGCATTAGTTCAGATGTCTTCGAAATATGAGTTTACATGAGGAATCATTTGGCAGGTGAAGTTGGTTTGTTGCTGATGTAGTTGACCTTACTTTATAAAACATGATTGTTTATGGCATATTTGGATCCTTTACCGTTGCTGCAGGATAATCCTCCGGTACCTCTTTTAACTATGAAGTGAGGATTAAAGTGTTAAATACACCATCAAATTTACCCCCTTCCTTTGTTGTTAAGAGGAGTACTAGACCCTCCAGTTGCTCGAAAAGATCTAGGCTCGGTTATGCCTTAGTCGTTTGCACAACAATTTTATGTTTAGTTTACCAGCTTCTATTTGTCTTTTTCATCATTTAGATCGCTATGTAATTTATGTTCAGTTTATGCTTATTCTACAGTCTTGACCTACCAAGATGTGTTGCTGTTGTTTGATTATGTGCTGGTGGTGTTTGTTGACATATGCCGTTGTACAGAATTTCAGCAGCTATGCGCATGTTCTTGATTTTTTGGGACAAAAATTACTTAGATGAGTTAGTGTTTCACTTTTATTTATTTTCCATTATTTGTGTTTAACGCAGGATTACGCTATTATAGCCATCAATAAGCGCTCAAATTGAAGATTTCGTGGAAGGGTTAAATACACATCAGCAAACGTCGCCATTGTCGTCACCTCAGAGAATTATGAAGTTTTATCGCATTGCCAAGTGTAAATTAATGTCTAGAGTATTTAGTTAAATCCTAAAACTTATAGATTGAATTTCTTTCAAATCATTTGTATTATTTTTAAATCTTCTATGACGGCGAAGTTTGATTTATTTATATATAGAACATTAATTTAATTAATCATAATTTATGATTGCTTCTTAAGGAACACCTCGAATATATTTTTTTTTATTTTTTGAAATTATCTATTTGTGGCTCCTTTTAAGAAAAAACGCCGCAAATAAAAGCGCTATTTGCGACTCCTTTTTTTAAAAAATGCCGCAAATAGAAGGTCCTATTTGCGGCGTTTTTTTTAAAAGGAGCCGCAAATAAGGCATTTATTTGCGGCGTTTTTTAGGAGCCGCAAATGAATGATTTATTTGCGGCCCCCCTATTTGCTGCTACAGCAAAAACGCCGCAAATAGCCTATTTTTAGGAGCCGCAAATGATGTTTTTTCTACTAGTGCTCGTTTCGATTTCCCATGAAGCAAAGCACTTGTCTCGTCCCGTGCAAGAGAATTTCAAGCCACTTTGTGCATTTTTGTTCTCTTTCAAGATATGAAGCAAGCAACCTGTTCTGTGAGCGCTGGAGTATTTGAGGCGCCGCGGATAGATCATTTCAATACCTGGACATGGACCGCTAGGATACTTCAAGTCACCGCAAGTTGGCTCATTTCACTTATCAGTTATCACACCGTAAGCTCGATATGGCGACCGCACGGACACTTGGAGGTACTCCAAGTTGGATCATTTTGACTCCCTTCGGGGTTGTTATACAACGTACCGACTTGTCGACCGCGAGGAGCTACGAGAGATCCGAGTTAGATCGTTTCAATGTTCTTTCAATCATGATGCAATGCACTTGACCCGTTGAACGAATGAGGATTACAAGCCGATCTCCGTGTCACATCACTATGCTACTTCATCACACCGCCCGCATGCAACATGGATTTTCCGAGGCCCTTTAAATACTGTATATTTCTATATGGAGGACAGAGTGTGATGACCGAGTAGAGCTTTGAGGACATGGAAGGCTTGAAGATCGTGATCGATATTCGTATGGCCGAGGTTGACATCATGGACAAGTAGAGGATAAGCTTCAGCTAGAAGCAGCTCATCATGGTCTATATTTTTTCCGGAGGAAGGAGAAGCACTTGAAGATCTGGAAGATACGAGGGCATCTTTTTTCCTTGAGGAAACATTCATCATTGATCAAGACTGCCCTTGCTCTTAAAGAATGATTGATTTGAAGTTTATTTAGCCATGCACAGTTTAAGCTCTTGTGGGCCACAAGCGATTTTTTTGGACGATTTGGATTTTTTGGTGTGGCTGCACTTGATAAAAGTATTTGCTCAAACTGCCTACGTACTCGCGAAGTTGACAATGGTGAGAACCTGCAAGATCAAGCCAACGTAGTTCATTGAAGATTTTTTTTGTTTGAAGATGTGACTGCACCTAAGTAAATGATTTACTCAAGTTGCCTACGTACTCATAAAACATTAAAGCACTTTACAAGATCAAGCCTACGTAGTTCAGAGAAGTTTTGTTTTGTGTTTTGTTTTTGTTTGAATGTTTTTAAGTGTTTTTTTTTAGTGTTTTTTTTATGCAGTTTTGGCTCTTGCTTAGGAGCTTGGGCATGCAGTTTAAGCTCTTGCGTAGGAGCTTGGGTATGCAGTTTTGGCTCTTGCTTAAGAGCTTGGGTATGCAGTTTTGGCTCTTGCTTAGGATCTTGGGTATGCAGTTTTGGCTCTTGCTTAGGATCTCTTTTTCAACGCTTCAAGAGTAGTAGCGCTTCAAGAATTTTCTATTGATTGGTTCAACGCGAACGCCGTCCTCATCAACAATCTTATAAGCTTCATTGGTGTATACTTCTTGCACGACATATGGCTCATCCCACTTAGAAGTGAACTTGCCTCGAGGCTTGTGAGAGTTAATGATTGGTCTTCTAACCGCGAGCACCAAGTCCCCTAATTGAAAATATCGAGGGCGCACCTTTTTGTTGAATGCGCGTGACAAACGTGCTTGGTAACATTGTAGCTTCTGCTGAGCTTGCAACCTTTTTTCATCAAGAGCCTCCAATTCAGCGAGGTGCAGCTTATCATTGTCATCACTTGTAAGTTCTTCTTAAATAGCGACTCGCAAAGATGTGATTTGGAGCTACAAGGGCAACACAACTTCAACTCCATACACCAACGCATACGGGGTCGCTTAAGTAGGTGTCTTTTATGTAGTCCGGTATGCCTACAAAGTTTCTCCAATTCGTTCATGCCAGTCACGCTTTACAAAGTATCTTGTTAAAAGCATCAGCCAAACCATTTGCAGGGGCATTGTACATGGAAGACTTATATTGCTTGAACTTGAACTTCTCACCTAGGGCAGTCATCAACTTGTTGAAGAACGGCTTGCCATTATCATATATGATTCGTTGTGGTACACCATATCGATATATGATTTGAGTCTGCATAAAATCAACAACAGTTTCTTTGTTGACCTCACGCACAGTGATACCTTCTGCCCACTTCGAGAAGTAATCTGTTGCAGCTAGAATGTATGTGTGCCCTTTTGATGCTTTTGGAGTTATAGGTCCCACTACGTCAAGTCCCCATGCTTCGAATGGCCACGATGAAATGGTGGGTTGCAAAGGTTCTGGAGGTTGATGTATAAAATTTGCATTGAACTGACAAGCATCACACTTCTTTGCAAAGTCCATGCAATTTTGCACCATGGTTGGCCAATAATATCCCATTCTCTTCACACGATCATGGAGCTTTGGAACAGATTGATGAGCGCCACAAACACCTGAATGAGCTTTGTACATGGCTTGAGAAGCTTTGGTTTCACCAAGACACCTTAGCCATTGCCCGAGAAAAGAGCGCCTATAAAGTGTTCCCTTATAATATATGAACCTTGGAGAACGACGACGTATCTCTACTTTGTGTTTAGGGTCATCAGAAAGCTTTTGATGTTCCAAGAAATCGATGATGGGTTGTTGCCAATCATCATTGTCAACTTGGTAAACGATGATCACGTTAGATGACTCTGTCATCGCTCCATCTTCTAGCGGCGATACCACCCATCAGTTACAAACTGCAATCGATGTGACTTGTTCTGCCCCCAGTGCCAAAGTGGCTGCAAGATTGGCAAGCGCGTCAGCCAACTTATTGGCACTTCTTGGTACATGGCCGATATGAACACTGTCAAACTTTTTAAGCAATTGTTTTGCATATTGGTGTTAAGGGATGAGATCATCTTTCTTCACCTCATAATCATCAAGGACTTGATTCACCACCAACAAGGAAACTCCATAGATGTCTAAATCCTTGATCCCTATTTCAATTGCCATTTGTAGTCCTAGGATTAGAGCTTGGTACTCGGCCTCATTATTTGAACATAGTTGAGTGAGCACAAATGAGTAAGGCAACACATGACTCTCTGGAGATAAGAATACGACACCGGCTCCTGCTCCATCACATCTTGTTCCACCGTCAAAATACATTTGCCATGGAGGAAGTACATCCACATAGAATATCTCTTCGCCAGGAAGGTCATCCTGAAGTTCCCGTTTCGCGGAGACTGGATGATCAGCAAGGAAATCAGCTAAAGCTTGCCCTTTGATTGGTTTTTGAGGCACATGGGCTATATCATACTACTTGAGTAAAACTGCCCACTTCGCCAGACGACCAGACAAGACTGACCTTGAGAGTATATACTTGATAGGATCATCTTTTGACACTACATGGACAGTGTGTGCTTGTATGTAGTGCCTCAATTTCTGAATTGCAAAGACCAAAGCTAAGCAAATCTTCTCAATTGGAGAATAGTTTAATTCAGCTCCCACCAGAGTTCGACTTAGATAATAGAGAGCCCTCTCCTTCTTATCCTCATTTTCTTGAGCACACAATGCCCCCAACGAACGTTCTTGTGCAGCGATGTAAGGGATAAAAGGTTTTCCCGAAATTGGTGCCCCCAACACAGGCGCAGATGACAAGTACTTTTTTATGCTCACAAAGGCATTATGACATTTATATCCCATTGGAATATAGCAACCTTTTTCATAAGATGAGTGAACGGCTGGCAACACCCTGCGAGCTTAGTGATGAACCTGCGAATGTAATAATCGACCTTGTAGACCACGCAGCTCCTTCAAATTCTTAGGCTCTGGCATTTCTTGAATTGCCTTTATTTTTGATTGATCAACTTCAATTCCTCTATGCGACACCACGAATCCTAGGAACTTTCCAGCGGTAACGCCAAAAGCACACTTGAGTGGATTCATCTTGAGTTGGCATTTTCGCAATCTTTCGAAGACAGCACGAAGGTCGCTGAGATGGTATTCCTTTTTCTTGAACTTGACGACAACATCATCAACATAGCACTCAATTGATTTGTGCAACATGTCATCAAATATTTTCTGCATTGCACGTTGATATGTCGCTCCCGCATTCTTGAGACCAAATGGCATAACTTTGTAGCAAAATATCCCCTTCGGAGTATGGAACGCAGTGGCCTCTTGATCTTCAGGAGCCATGAGTATTTGGTTATATCCCGTTGTGCAATCCATAAACGAAAGAGCTTCTTGTCCAGTCGTCGCATCAATCATTATCTCTGTGACTGACAAAGGAAAATCATCTTTTGGGCAAGCATCATTGAGATCCCGAAAGTCCACACACACACGTAACTGGCCATTTTTCTTTCTCACTGGCACGATGTTAGCAATCCATGTTGGGTACTTCACCTCTCGAATGAAACCGGCTTCAATAAGTTTATTGACTTCATTCTCAATCTCAGGAATCAACTCTGGCCGGAAACGCAGTTGCGATTGTTTCTTAGGACTTACACCTTTCTTGACTGCTAAAGGATGCTCTGCAACTTTGGGGCTTAAGCCAGGCATTTCCTTGTAACTCCAAGCGAAAACATCTTTGTACACAGTTAGGAACTTGAAATACTCATCCACCTCATTTTCTGTAAAAAGAGCACTGACGTATATGGTATATTGGCCGAGGGTCCTCCAAACTACCTAAATTAAGTTCTTTTAGGTCATCGACTGTCGATTGCCCCCCATCCTCTAGCAATTCTGGAGCTTCGTCGGCTTCGACTGCTTTATTATCATCACGCACCTCCTCGACGGTGATATGATAAGTTGTCATCACTTCATCTTCCAAGTCTTCTTTGTTACTCACCCTCGATGTTGTTGGAGCTTCACCAAGTCACGATTTCCACTTTGCTTGAAAAGATGATGAATTTTGATGATTAGTAAGGACTACAACATGCCGTTTGACCTTTAGAGGTTTCTCTTGCACTATGTCCACCACTTCTATCTGCTTCATGCAGGAAGGGACGACACTTCTGAGATCATCACTAACTTTCACCTCCTTTTCGTTTTGACTCGTTGAGGCTCCATGCGATTGCTTGTGATTTTTAAACTCATTGGGGTCTTTCAGTCGATTAAACACCAAACCAGATGGAGTTTCCAAACGTTTGAGTACTGATCCCTTCTTCTTCAAATGCGATGAGGTGGTTGACTAGCGGGCTTTATAGACACTTCCTTTAACACTAAATCTCTTGAAGACGGAAAAACGATTCCTCAAAGGAATTTCTTGCTGTGAAGTAGTGTGCCCCCCTAGTAGATTGAAAACAGAAGAAACCACTCTTGTTGAAGGTGATTGAATTCTATCAAAAACATAGCATGTTGGTGCAGCTGTAGCATATGTACTCTCATCTTCCACAACCTCTTCAGTTGTGATGTAACCTCCTCCTTCAAAAGTTTCTTTTGAGTCTCGTTCAAACAATAAGGCTCAGCATTGATAAGACTGCCGAGTGGAGTGGGATTTTCAAAGTCATATCCAACTTTGCCTAACAACTTATACGCATTGGAGTTGAAGTCACCATTTCATTGTCCTTCAAAAGACTTGCTTGAAGATGGAACAAATCCTGCAGGAACATGCCTCACAACTTGATTTTTGACCACACTTGGTAGGGGAATGACGAGGTTTACCATCCTCTCTTGCTTGAGTACGTGGTTGGACTTGGCTTTCTCCTTGAGGATATCCTTTGAACTTTGACATTCCGCGAAAGGACTATCACCTTCCTTGCGTCGTGACCTTGGAATATATCGCAACACTGGGATTGCATTCTTTTGGGGCTCTTCTTCCTTAGCTTGTAAGACGTGGCTGACTTTGTCGTAGCTCTTTGATTGGCTACCTTGGCCCTCCTCTATCTTGACACTATTGGGATAAGTTTTTGGAGTGTCTACAATTTCTTTGCCTTTGCCTCTCTTCCCAGTTGATGAGATAGTGGATGGTAGGAATTCACTTGAAGTGCCATTTTCTTCAAAGAACTTTGCATCTGCGAAGAATGCACCGACCTTAGAGAAAGGCTTGACATCACCATTGATCTTTCGTTCACCTCCACGATAGTATTTTAGACATAGATGGAGAGTTGAAGCAACCACACCATTTTCATGCTTCCAGGGACGACCTAACAACAACTTAAATGAGGTGTTTGCATCAATAACATGAAACAAGGTGTCAGAAGATAAATCCTCCAGGCTAAGATTCACGCGAATTATGCCAACTGTACATTCACCATTCATGTTGAAGCCATAAATTACTCTTGGACTCCTGGATAGCTCATCCATTGTAATGCCCAACTCCATCATAGTTGCCGTTGGCATGAGGTTTACACCTGACTCTCCATCGATCAAGATGCGTCCACTTTCTTTTCTCTTATGTAGCCTGATACGTACAAAGGCCTCTTATGGAGCTTTGATCTAAGCAATAGATCTTCATCAGAGAACGTCAAGGCAGTATTGCAAGATACACACCTGGTTTCTTTCTCTCCATGTTGACTTGAGTGTTCCAATGACACAACCTCTGAAGCATCATCCTTTTCTTCATCTCCCTCACTGTCATCAGCTACCGCAACTGTATTGACAGTAACTTTGTTGAAATAACCTTTAGGGAAGAACTCCTCTAGCATGACAGGAGCTGGAGGTTCTTGTTCCAGTAAACCAATTGCAAGGACATGTGATTTGATCACCTTCTTTGATTTCTTTTTGCCTTTGGAACGATGTGAGCTCTTCCTCTTAACTTTCTTTCTCTTGCAAGGTGCAGGTAGTTGATTTTGTGTCTTTATTTGCTTCCTTGGTTCCTTGCGCGTCACCAGAGTCCAACCTTCATTGTCATCATCAATAATGGCTTCCATGGTTTTCATCGTGCCTTGAATTGTCTTTTTCGGCGATGATATCGACCTTTGAACTTTGAAGGCTACTGGCTCAAGACTTCCAAATTGCACCACATATACTTCTTCTTGCGTGGGAGGGTCCATCTCATTCAAAGCTTCCATGGTTGGCTCATCAAGTCCTTCGATCATCACGGTGGTGTGGCTTGTTGTCACTGCGCCATCTAGATCTAAGATGATCTTCCCATCCTTTGCTAGTTGCATAACCGTTTCCTTGAGGGTTATGCACTTCTCGAGGGGATGACTAACCCATCTGTGATATCGACAATAGTTAGGATCATTAGTCCTATTTGCTTGGTCTGGCCGCTTTATTTCTGGCAACTGAATTACCTTCTTCTCTAACAAATCATCGAGCATGCCTGAGAGATCAGAGTCAGGAAATGGATACATCTTCGACTTCAACTCCTTTAACGTTGGCTTGTCACGCTTGAAGTCCTTGGTGTATGCCTCTATCTTCTTCTCATACTTTGGCTTTGCAGAAATCTTGACAGGCGCATTACTAGTGGTAACTGTCATTGCCTCCTTGGACGAGTCCTTTAAACCCTTGTCGGTTTTCTTGAACTCCTTCTTCTCACCAATGGTCTTAGAGGAAGATGATTTTGTCTTGTTTCGAGCATTGATCGTTATCTCCATATCATGGGCACGAGTTGCCAACTTCTGGAAGCTTTTAGGCTCGATCCCATTCAAGATGTACAGGAGGTCCTAGTTCATTCCATTGATGCACATTCCAACTGTTGAGGTCTTGCTTAGGCGGTCCTTGCATTCCAGACTTAGTGCACGCCATTGATTTATGTACTCAACAACAGCTTCGCCTTCCCATTGAATCGTGTTGGTCAACTCACTCATGGTTACTATGCGTCTTGTACTATAGAACCTATTCATGAACTCGTTCTCCATTTTGTCCCAGCTGTCGATAGACTCAAAACCTAGACCCGTGTACCAATCGAACGCGATGCTTTTGAGGGAGCGAACAAATTGCTTCACTAGCAAGTCTCCATCTGTCCCAGCGTTGTTACATGTCTCCACAAAGTGAGCAATATGTTGTTTGGGGTTGCCTTTTCCATCGAATTGTTGGAACTTAGGGGGGTTGATACCTGGCAGGCATGCGCAAGACATCGATCCTCTTTGTGTATGGCTTCACATATCGCAAGCTATTGGAAGATCCTTCACCTAACTGGCTCTTGATTGCGTTGGCTATCAAGTCTTGTAGCTTCTTTTCACTTTAGGTACTAAGATCATTTTTTGGAGGCTTCTCACCATTTTTCTTGCTTCCAACATCATCTTCATCGTTATGAACTTCTTCTTTATCTTCATCTTCTTCATCAGTGACATGACGACTTGAGTTTTCCTTGTTACGAAGCTCCTCCATTTCTCTTTGAGGTCCTCAATCCTCTTATTCTTCTATTCATTCTCTCGCATCATCTTCGCAAGGATCTTGTTCACGCTTTCCAGTTAATCTTCAACGCTGGAGCTATCAATGACCATGACTGATTCGAAGATAGGGCTTGAAGCTTTCTATTTCATTGGCGTCGCCTTCTTCACTTTGCGAGGTAATGAACCACTAGCCTTGAACTCCTTGCTCTCCTTTTGTGGAGGTGAAGCATTGTTGATGATGGCAGTAGTAGCAGCAGCAATGGATGCAACGGATAACTTACAAGGCCTTTTGGGAACTTGAGCTTTGCGCAAGCTTTCAGCAGCGACATTGATAGAAGCCTTCCTTTCCATTCCTCTTGTGGAAACACCAACTGATCGAATGCTTGATGGAGGAGCAACACTAGAAGACCCTTTGAGGATTGATGCATAAGTGTTCATAGGAGTGCTTGATGTATTTTGTTGAAAAGACATCCTTGTTCTTGATGTAAATTGATTAGGCTCGTTATAGAGATGAGAGGTAGAGGTTTTCACGTCGGGTTCACCAAAAATTTTTAACAACAAATTTTGTATTGCAATAAAACTGTAACACAAAACAGAGAAACAAATGAGTTTATATTAATATCAGAAAGTTATGTATACAATATCTATTTATCCTCTGATTCTACAACGTTACTAAAGGTACGAGTCTTCGATCTTCAAGGCTCGCTTGCTTGACTTTAGCTTCTTGAGAGGGTCGCGTTGACTTGAATATCTCTTCGAAAAAATTTGTAACAACAAATTTTGTATTGCAATAAAACTGTAACGTAAAACAGAGAAACAAATGAGTTTATATTTATATCAGAAAGTTATGTATACAATCTCTATTTATCCTCTGATTCTACAACGTTACTAAAGGTACGAGTCTTCGATCTTCAAGGCTCGCTTGCTTGACTTTTGCTTCTTGAGAGGGTCGCGTTGACTTGAATCTCTCTTCGATGCTTAAATTTAATTTGCGTTTCCTTGCGTAGGCGACACGATTTTGTGGTGCTTGTTGACTACTTGCGAAGGAGATTTGTAGAGAGAATTTGAGAGCTTTTGATAGAGCTTTTCTCTTGACTTTGACAAATGAGTTTTTCTCTTGTAAAAGTGCTTTTTTCTCCCCTTGAAATGGTGGAGAAATATCTTGTTTATAAGGATTTCTCCCTTGGTTAATGGACTTGAAGACTTGGGCTTGCCTTATGAGCTTGACTTCTCTTTTGGGCCCAATTGACTCTTTTGTGAGCTTGTCTTCTCATTGGGCTCAGTTGACTCTTTTGTGAGCTTGTCTTCTTATTGGGCCCAACTGACCATTCTCTTTGCTTTAGGACCCAAATAACCCAATTTGCAACATGGGTCGATCTGGATTTCATTGGGCGGGACAAATATAATTAAATTAAGCTAAAATTTGATATTAACTTAAATAATTCATTTTATTTTATTTTTGGCACTTTAATAAAATTTTCGTGCCTACAATTGACTTACAAGATAGATATAGGCAATTGAAGAAAAGTTCCCTTAAAGTTGTCTCACAAGTCTCTCTTTATCTCTCTAGATTTTATGTAAATTTGTGTGAAAAACAAAAATGTTGATGTGAAGGGTGATATGTTGTATACTTGTATTTATAAGGACAAGGGAAGTTTCTAGAATTAAGTTAGGAGAATATTATACTGATAGTCAAAATATTAAGTTATGGAAGTTTTTTTTCAATGCGATTCGCCTGCCTGGGCATCCTACCTCGACAACATATAAATTAACCAACGAATTTTCGCCCGCCCGGGCATAATAAACGCCCACCCGGGAGACATCATTCTTGGGCGTAATTTCGCATACCTATCTAAAAAGACTTATTTTTATTGCATGTTCCTAAAAATATGAATACAATGCGGAGTATTAAAGTCTCCCTTAAAAGAAACTTTGTCCCGAAATTTTACCCATACTATATACATACCACTAACGTACAAAAGCAATGAATTTATTAGTTTGCTATTTAAACATGTTAAAATAAAATAAAAGGTCTTTAAAATAGAGGTTATTACATTCTACCCCTTAAAAAAGGTTACTTCCTTGTCACTCTACATACCTAGATAAATAGGTGGGGATACTTCTCCTTGATTTCAGCTTCCACTTCCAAAGTAGCTTCCGCAACACTATGATTAGACCAAAAAACTTTCACTAAGTCTGTCGCACCACACCGAGTCTTTCTCACTTTCCTATCCTATAGCTCCTTAGCCACTTCCTCATAAGACAGATTTTCATCTATCTCAACTGTCTAAAGCTCCAGCTCATGAGAAGGATCACTTACATACTTTATTAGTTGAGAAACATGAAAGAAATTAAGCACTCTATCTAAAGCTGGAGGTAGTACAAGACGATATTCTACATTACCAATTCTGTCTAGTATCTTATAAGTTCACGCAAACTTCTGAATCCATATTCCCCCCTTCTCAAAACGCTTCACTCCTTTCATTGATGAAACTTTTAGTAACACTTTATCCCTTATATCAAACTCAATGTCATTTCTCCTCAAATCAGTATAACTTTTATGTCGGTCTTGCACGACCCTCATCTTTTGCCTAATAACCATCTCCTGGATCATCTCAGGTCCCAATGTCACGTCATCTGACGTGTCATCCCAAAAAGTTGGACTCCTACACTTCCTCCCATATACTGCCTCAAAAGGTGTAATCCGGATACTAGCATGATAAGTATTGTTTTTGAAAACTCAACCAGGTTTAACCATTCTTCGCACAAACCACGAAACTCCATTACACAGCCTCTCAACATATTCTTCAAGGTCTGTATAGTATGTTCTGTTTTCCATCAGTAGCAGGATGGATTGCAGTACTCATCTTCAAGTTAGTTGCCAAAGACTTTTGTAGCTCCTTCCAAAACTTGGATATAAACCTAAAATTAGGGTCATATACTATATCCTTAGGTACCCCATGAAATTTCACCATGTTCCTCCTATATGCCTTAGCTAACTCCGCCTTACTCCAGGTATCCTTCATTGGAATAAAATGTGCAACCCTGGTAAAGCATCTACTATTACCCAAATCATATTATTACCTTTCTGAGTCCGAGATAGTCCAACAATAAAAGCCATTGAAATGCTCTCCCACTTCCATTCAAGCACATTTAAAGATTGTACCTTCCCTCGCGGTCTCTTATGCTCACCTATCTCTCATTGACAAGTTAAACATTTCGAGAAAAACTCCACAACATCCGTTTTCATCGCAGGCCACCAAAATGTTCTTTTCAAATACTTCTACAATTTATCCCCCCCAATATACAAAGAATAAGGTGTATTATGTGCCCCAAACAAGATTTTTCTCTTTAGATCCTCATCATGTGCCACCTCTCAATTCTCGCATCTAAGTGTTGTTTCCTTCCTTATATCATCGCTCACAAAAATGGTAGAATGAGGCCAGGTTAACAAAAGTGAAACATCAACACTAACAGCCCGTGACCACAACACAACCTCCATAAACACAAACATCCGCAATAATAATAAACAAAACAAAAGTAATAGCAAAATCATATAAAATTCTAATGTGAGGACTCCTTGCTAGCTCCAATAATTCATACCCTGCTACCTTCTTTTTTCCACTTATGCCAAGAGTGCTCGCCCTTGCGGCTTTTCACTATAACCTTTTAGCTCACCTTATTCTCGTGGCACGCAACTCATATCTGCATATTACCTGGAGCACCCTTTCGGGGTATTCACTCCGTCCTCTGCCACATTCCAAATTTTTGCCTAGGCGCCCTTTCGGTTTTGCACCTAGCCGGGATCTTTACCTTTCTTTCTTTCTTTCTTTCTTGTTTTGAACAATGAAAGTACGGAACATACAAAAGATAATAAAAACCTGCATATACTACAAATGATAGATCCCCTTACCCACACTTACGCTAAACATTTTCCCTAATGTTTTAAAGGACACTTAAGAAAATATAATAAAAACCGTCATTGAGAATCACAATGACACGCACGGTCACGGGCCACACCAGAATGTGCCTCTCTCCTAACTCTTGTTGCCTCCGCTCTAGCTCGCAAACGATACAACAAATCTTGTGGGAAAGATGAAATTTCTCCAAGGATACGAGTAGAGTAAAACGTATAAAAATATCGCTGGTAAGCCAAAGAATCCTAAGGATGATCAACGATCTCCTCCATAGTATCATCATGGATTTCCAACCGATCCTTCATCCTCTCTAACAGAACAATTAACTTACCCAAACTAGTGTCAACATTGTCTTTACAATGTTCTATCGTAGTACAACTAGAGAAATCGCCACATCCACCTCCCTCAGAAGGAGTCGGTGCCCGCACCAACTTGGTCTACAAGGGCGCAACCGCAGTAGCCTCAATAGCAAGCTAAATATCTCCTCCCCTCAAGCATAGTTATATCCTCCTCTAGTTCATCCTCCGACTCGAACTCACAGTCCTTTATTGTTATATCTCGAGCCATGTAGAAATCGCCCGCTCTTAGACCAAAGGAAAGAGGATCCTCGACATGGCGATGGAGTCTCAAGTAAGGTACCTTGTCCGAACTATAATGCTAAAGACTTCTGGGTCTGCTCCTACTTTTGATATGAAGCATGTGAGCAACATGGAGGCCCATCCACACTAAAACCATAGGCACCTACTACCATCAATCAAGAAGAAGGTATTTTGATATTGAAATGGCGGCACAACAAAGTAATCATAGCTCCTTGAGAAATCTTTCCTGAAGAAGTTGTAACACCCCACCTACCCGGATGCTTTAAACAAAAAACATCCAAGCATGGGGACGTGTCACGCCCCGGATTTTCGAGGGTAGTATGTACCAAATTGAGTCTTCAAAAGTTTATCATAACATAAAAAAAAAGAAAGTGAAGTCAATGCTTACAAAGTCAAATCCGACTCAACCAAAAATACAAGTCCTAAATACTCAAACTAAAAGAGAAACACTTGGTGAGTCTATGTGATCTCGTCCAAGCCCGTGCAAACACCGATGCATCCAAGATAAGCATCATAGCATCATCACCTTCTCAAGCCTACTCACCATAGTCTGGAAATACTGTATGGATCATGGTAGATAAAACAATAACCACGGTCAGTTTACATGTACATAGTCATTCATATGAAATCAGAATATCATCATCACACATATCTGGTGCCAACAAGAAGCGCCCCACGGTAATGTCAAGAAGCACATTGTACCACAAATCGTTATGCCATAAACAAGCACACCATCGTGTCCAGCGCACGCCGTACACAAAATGGGCCCTACTGCTGTAGGTTACGCCCAAACCAATGTCATAACCACGTGCACTGTCTCTTCCATGGCGGGAACCATGAGTAAATACACGAAGATGTAATAACCACCTTCAATACACGAAGATATCACAATCACAATAAATTACCCAAACTCCAATCATGTCACAATCATATCATAACCGACATCAATCAATCATATACACAGTAACCGAGTAGGATTAACCTACCTTTAGCAAAGCAAATCAACAAGTAAATCTCAAGCGACAAGGCTAGAACTCTTTCTCTACAAAATCACCACCTACAATAACACAATAATAACAATTTGTCGATCTGTCCCAGTGATAAGTTCACACTTGCTTTATTTTATGAGGAGAAAATAAAGCAAGTGTAAACTATTTATTGGAACGGACTGAGTACTAGTAATTAATACAAAGTCCTACTAATTTAAACAAATTACTACTAACTACCACTACTTCCCCAATTCTTACACTATTAATATCAAGAATCATATTCTACGTCAAATTCCCCCAAATCTTATCATTATAATTAATAAACTATAATCTACAACACTTTCCCAATTTGTAGGTTATTCAACAACAATTCCAACGAGTAGGATGAGAGAGAAAGTTAGAGAGAAGAAAAGCTCTAATTTTTTCTAGGGTTTTGTGTTCTTTGGCAATGGCAAAGAAGAAAGTTGTTACTCATCCTAACTCAAGTAATCAAAAAAATCAAAATAATAATAATAGTCCATCATGTAGTAATTATAATAATAATAATAATACTAATAATAACAATAATAATAATAATAATAGTCTTACTAGTAATAATTCGAATGTGATGAATCATTCTAACAAACCCAAAGGAACTGTTCATGTAGAGAGTCTGTCTGAAGAAATTGAAAATGCTCGTCGGGAAGTTGCTACGTTGTTTCAAAGCTCTGAGAATGTTGATTCTGCAGAGGATAATGAATTGTCTGGGTGGAATGTGGTTCAATCAAGGAAAAAGAGTAAAGATAGTCTTCCTTCTTCTTCTCGTTTGGCTCCTCTTTCTGAAGTTGAAGTCAATGTTGGGGAACAGAGGAGTACGGGATTAAAGTTATCTATTGAGGATGTTGAATTAGAAATTGATTACTGGAAATGGTCAATATATGGATATGTGATGGGGGCTAATCCTCCACGAAATGTTCTTGAGGGATTTCTTCGAAGGATATGGAATGGGTATGAAATCTCTTCTATTTCTTTCCTTCCAAATTGTTTGTTTGTAGTTCGTATTGGTCAGCTTGAGCATCATAAGCTTATTTTGGAAAATGGTATGTTTGTGTTTGATGGAAAGCCTATTGTTCATAATGCGTGGTCGCCTGATATTAAGATAGCTAAAGTCTCTGTTAAAAAAGTTCCAATATGGGTTAAATTAACAGGCTTGGATTTGAAGTTTTGGGGGGCTAAGTGTTTGGAGAAGTTAGCAGGGTTGATAGGTCATTTTATCCGTATTGATGATGCTACCCTTGTGAAGAAACTTCTGGGTTTTGCACGTATCATGGTTGAAGTGGAGATTGATCAGGGCTTTCCTAATTCTATTAGCTTTGAGGATGAAAAGGGGTGTGAAATTACTGTGGATGTGGAGTATGACTGGTTGCTTGTTACATGTCAAAAGTGTAAAGGCATAGGTCATAAGGCTGAAGTTTGAAGGAGTAAGCTGTATGATGTGAAACCTATCTCTGTTACTCAGGCACCAAAACAAGTTTGGAAACCTAGGGTAATGCCAGGTGTGGTTGTGGATCCTAAGGATTTTCCCCCATTAACAAAAGTTCCTGCTGTCACTTCCTCCCTGGTTACTCCTATCACTACTCTCATTCCTGTGCCTGCTGGTTCAATTTTCACTCCTGCTAGAGTGATTACCAGATTGACAAGGCATGAAACTAGGACAATTGGAGGTATTGAGGATGATTTTGCAGTTAATTTTAATGAGGAATTAGACCAAGCTATCTCACAGTCTGAAATGGTTGATAAAGGAGGGGGTAAGGAGCCCTGCCTTGATCATGATTAAATTTGGAATGTGGAATGTTAGGGGCTTAAATAGTGATACTAAACAGGCTGATGTTAAGTGGTTTATGCATCAGCATGATGTTGATCTTTTTGGGCTCCTTGAGACTAAGGTTAAGCCTTTGTCTCTAAATAAAGTAGTTGCTAATATGGGTGTTGGATGGGAGATTGTTACTAACACTAACTGTCATCCTGGTGGTAGAGTTTGGATTTTGTGGAAGTCTTCTAAGGCTGATGTTGAAGTCCCTAATATGAGTGACCAGTTTATTCATACTAAGGTGAAAGATAAAGCTTATGACTGTGTTTTCTTTGCTACTTTTGTTTATGCTTTTAATAAGATTGAAGATAGAGTGGCTTTGTGGAATGATTTGCTGGCCCTTGTTGTTCCAGATGCTTGGGTGTTGTTGGGTGATTTTAATAATGTTTTATACATGAATGAGAGATTAGGAAAACCTGTTAAGCATGAGGAAATTAGGCCTTTTCAAAGGGTGGTGAATTTGTGTGATCTTTATGACTTGAAATCGACTGGCTCTTTTTTCACTTGGAATAATAAGCATCCTAGTGTAACTAGAGTTTTCAGTCGTATTGATAGGGTGTTGGTTAATGGGGATTGGTTAAATGCTTGGTCTGACTGGTTTGCACACTACTACCCTGAAGGTGCCTTTGACCATTGCCCTTGCATTGTTTCTTGTGGTGGAAATGCTAGTGTGAAGAAGAAGCCTTTCAAATTCTTCAATATGTGGACTAAGGTAGCTGATTTCTGTTCTTTGGTGGAGCTGGAGTGGACAAATAAGGTTGTGGGTACTAAGAGTTTTCAGCTGATCACTAAATTGAAGAGGTTGAAGCCTGTTTTGAAGCAGCTGAATAAGTCTGTGTTCTCTGATGTTGAAAGGAATACTGATGTTGCGTATCAGTTGTTAATTGAGAGTCAGATTGCTCTTCAACAAGATACTACCAATCCTGGCCTGATGGATAAAGAAACTCAGCTTAGGAATTCCTATACTATGCTGGCAGAGGCTAGGACTGGTTTCCTTAGGCAGAAAGCTAAATGTGCCTGGGCTTTTGAAAGGGATGCTAATACAAGCATGTTTCATCATGCTATTAGGCATAGACAAATTCAGAATAAGGTTGTCTCTATTGAGAATGGTCGTGGAGTTTTATGTACTAATCCTGATGAGATCCTCCAAGCTTTTATTGACTTCTATAAACAGCTGCTGGGTACTCATGATAATCCTTCCAATTGTTATGAGCATGTTATCAGGTAGGGTACCTTGGTTGAGGAGGAGGATTGGGCTGCTATGTGTAGTATTCCTACCCCTACTGAGATTAATAGAGCTATTTTTTCTATTCTTGATGATAAGAGTCCTGGTCCTGATGGATACACTAGTGAATTCTTTAAGGCTAGATGGAGCATCATTAAAGATGACATTTGTGATGTTGTGGTGGATTTCTTTGTGACGGGGAAGTTACTTAAACAATTGAATTGTACCAATCTGGTGTTGATCCCCAAGGTTTAGAATCCAAAAACTGTGAAGGAATTCCGTCCTATAGCTTGCTGCAATACAATCTATAAGGTTATCTCTAAGCTTATTTGTGATAGGTTAAGTGATAGTCTTACTAAAGTGATCAATCCTGCCCAATGTGCTTTCATTAAAAACAGAAGTATCCTTGGCAATATTCTGATCAGTCAAGACTTGATCAGATTATATACTAGGAAGAGTGTCTCTCCTAGATGTCTTATGAAGGTTGACTTGAGGAAAGCTTATGATTCTATAGAATGGAGGTTTGTTGATCAAATGTTGCAAGGCTTACATTGCTTATATTATCCTCCTACTATGATTAAGCTGATAATGGAGTGTGTTAGTACTCCTAGCTATTCTATTGTGCTCAATGGACAGACTCATGGTTTTTTTAAAGGAGCTAGGGGTCTAAGACAAGGGGATCCCATGTCTCCATTATTATTCACTCTATGTATGGAGTACTTGATCAGGTTGTTGCAGACTATTGAGAAGATTCCTGGTTTCCATTATCATCCTCTCTGTAAGTCTCTAAAATTGAATCACTTGATGTTTGCTGATGATCTTCTTATGTTTTGTAGAGTAGACATTACTTCCATCTTTGCTATTATGGAAGCTTTTAAGGTCTTTTCTACTGCTTCTGTGTAATACCCATAAAATCCGTCAATAAAATGAAAAGGAAATTTAAAAATAATAATAATAAAGATATTTATGAAGCTAAAATCAATAGGTGATAAAATGGAAAATTTGGTAACTATGCGATTACCGCGATCTTAAGTCGCTAAATTTAATAATCAACTTTATCGTCACACATTGAGAATAAATGATAGTAAAATACAATACTTAAATAAATTCACTCATGATAAAACAAGAAAGAACATATATAATTCTGGTGTCGATAATTGGTAAAATTGTATTGCATTTCGTAGTTGTATAAAACACCGTCGCGTGCATCATTTTCCGTCGCGCAAAACCCGTCTCAATGCCACCTTAGTCGAGATTTCAAACATCCATAATAACTCTTTTGGACAACCCTAAGCATGCCAAGCAAATGGGCCAATGCATGAAACTCTCATGCTTCCCCTTTGTCCCCCATGCTCATGCCACTCCCCATTCCCTATGCCTCCTTTTTATTTTTCCAACCCTCCTCTTCAACACTCCATTTAATCATATAGAACCTTCCCATCTGATTTCTCATTCATTCAAACACACACACAAAAAAAAAAATAATAGAAAGAAAGAGGGATTAGAGAGAGAAACCGAAAAGAGGAAGAAGAAGAAGAAGAAGAAGGAGGGAGCATAAGGAGGAGGATCTAGCCTTAGCACCAAGATCCTCACTTGGTGAGATTGTCTAAACCACCATTTTATGTTTATTAACCTTAAGCACACCTATTCATTTAGTTTAAATCATAGAACAATAATTAAACAAGTTTCCATTCATGCATGCATGAACTTAAGCACATAACAATCATCAAAGTGTCAAATCCGGAGGTTGATAATTAACAGAATCAAAATCCAACTTAGACTTGTTTTATTGCTATGAAAAAAATATATGTCGTAGGTATATCTGTCTATAACCAGTGTACAAAATTTTGTCATAATACCATGAGTCGTTTGCAAATGAAAAATCATACAAAAAGAACATGATTCTGGACAATTGAATCTGCTAGTCCCAATGTTTGTGTCTTAAAAAGTAACTTAAATTATTAATGAGGACAAACCCTTTTACCACAATGCACGTCAATGAATATAGAGTATATTAGGCCTTGGAATCAACTCATTTGAATTTATAATCTTTGTAATCTACTTAAAAACATTTTGTGACTCATATTCTGATCACTATTTAACGATCCGACCAATAGTACATCTTAAACCTATTTTTGGCTAACATTGTATGTACATAAAAGTTGATAGACTAAATAATAGACCTACTGGAGTTGGTTTCGTCCAAGAATATTAAGTATTTGATTTTATATGATATTTGCAACACAAAATGACAATCTGGAAATCTGATAAAATATTGTTCTGAAGATTGATAGTTGAGAACCTACCATTTTCGAATAGACCACTAGTAAATAAAGTTATACTAAAGATAAATTCTTGATATTTGACTATGATAAACTTTAGTGAGATACATGCATGTTGGCCTTTTGAAAACCGATATTTCGACTATTTAAACACCCGAACCAGCCCAAAACTTTCTGTGACTCGGAAACCGTCACGTTTTACTAAACAGAAATTTCAGAGGCCTTAGAGTCGTTTTGGGACTGTTAGTATTTGACACTTAAAGTTGTAGGACATCTTAAAGAATCCAACCTAACTAGTCTTACCCCAAAAAGTTAAGTAACGAAGGAGTTATGACGTTTTGAAGTCACTGTTCAGAATCTGTAAAACCGTAAAGTATGTATGAGATAATGAACTTGTATAAACCAAGAGTATAAGCTATAACTTGTTAAACTAAAAGCACCAACTCGATAAAATACTCTTAAATATTCTGACCATGAACTTAGTTTGCTTTCTTAAGAATAAAACTCGGAACAAAACGTTCAAAATGGAAACATACCAAAAACCGAGTAAAATACATAAAACCATTTGAACTAATTAAGGACCGACTTGAATAATTTAGTAACGAGTACTTTATGTATATTGTAGACTCGGGATTTGTAGAAGAAGCACTTTAAACTTCTAGACCAGCTCATAAGGTAAGGGAAACGCTTGTCCATACACTTTTCTTGAACTATTGAGTATTGTTTCAAATGTTATATTGTGTATAATGTTTATAATGATTGTTATTATAAGTTTGGATTATCGTGATGAAATATTGAAAAATAATTGATGTTATTCCATCCTTTGAAGTGTTGAAATATAATAAAGGACTCATAACTTTTAAGAGTTTGAAAACCAAAACCATTTGATCTTTTGTACAAGTTATGGAGATGGTTAATCTCAAGAAATGGATTTTATTGTTTGGAAAGGGTTTTGATTTTTGGTTTGAACGGTTTTGGTAGAGGGGTAGGTTGTTCCCAAATAATAAAAGGGGACCTCCTATACAGAGCTTCTGGTGGGGGTTAGTTGATCGAGACCCCGTCCTCTTATCTTCCTCCTTGGGGTTGGCCCTTGGAGGGGTGTGCACACTCGGGATTTTTGGACAGTTATTGTACATGGTTTGGTGAACCCCGTCTTATCCGGTTAGGGCGAGGGAATCCTCTCCATACGGCCTCTATCCATTACTTACTAAAGAAAGTGAAGAAATGTTTTCTTCGAAGGAAAGTGTTTTAAGATTTGGAAGGACTAACTATTTTTGGATCGGATTTCCTTATTTAGAAACTTGAACTTCTCAATGATATTCTACTTTCTTATGAATTCTAAATTTTAAGTAAAACTCTTATTTATTTTTGGATTGTTTACCTTACTCAACATTATTGTTGACCCTCTTTTGTTTTTGTCCTTAATTGGAACTGCTATGACCACTATTGTGAGAGCAGATCGTGTGACAGGTAATCCAAGGAACTAGGACGTGGGAACCACGGGAGAGCGCGCGCGTTATTGTTTTTATTGGAAACCAATGTTTAGACAATTATCTTTATTTTGCATCATCAAACTTATTCGCTTCCGCAAACATTTGGATTTGGTTGTAATCGGATTTTACTCTTTGGTTTTTAATTCACATGGACATTTACCCCTTTGAATTACATGATTTAAATACTTCTACTACAATTGGTTCAAATGTGACACATCCATATTCCGAATTTTACATGAAAACTCTATTTTTAAATATAACGGATTATGGGGGTGTTACATTCTGGCTTACACATCAATCCAGATAAGTCTGAGTTCTATTGCAATGGTATCAAGAGTGATGCTCTTCAGCATATTCTACAGGAAACTGGTTTTAGAAAAGGGACTCTACCATTTAAGTACCTAGGGGTGAATATCTCACATAAAAGACTTAATAAAATGGATTGCAATATCCTTGTTGAGAGGATGGTTAAGAGGATAAGAGGTTTGAATAGTAGGAAGATTTCTTATGCTGGCAGACTTGTGTTAGTCAAATCTGTTCTATCTGTAATCCACAACCACTGGTCTCAAATCTTTGTACTTCCCATGGGGGTGATCGATAAGATAAAGTCTTTATGCAGGAACTTTCTTTGGGAGGGGACTGATAAGTATTCCAGAGCTCCTCTAGTTTCTTGGAATGTACTTTGTAAGAGTAAGGAGTCTGGTGGGTTGGGTCTAATTGATAGTCACCAATGGAACATTGCTGCTATTGGCAAGTTAGTTTGGTGGATTGTGTGTAAACAAGATCATCTTTGGATCAAATGGATTGGGAACATCTACTTAAAGAATTCTTCTTGGTTTGATTATATTCCAAATGCTAATAGTTCATGGGCCTGGAGGAAAATATGTGAGGTTAGGGATGTTCTTAAAACTGGCTATGTTAATGGTCAATGGGAGGGGCTGGATAAGGAGTACTCTATTGCTAAGGGGTATTCTTGGTTAACACAGAATTCTGCTCCTCAAGTTGTTTGGCGATGTCTTGTTTGGAATAGGTATAATCTCCCTAAATGGAAGATGGTGCAAATTGTTTGAAGGTTAACACAGAATTACTGATAGAAGATGGTGCAGGGAAGCTGGTTTGGATCACTAATGATCTTTGTCTGTTTGAAGGTAATGCAAAAGTGGAATGTTGATGCAAATTGTTTTTGAGGAGGAAAGTTGGGATGCCTTATTTGTACTTGGTTTTCAGTGTATTTCAATGTTTCTTAGTATAGGAATTCTCGTTTATGGTCTTGGCTGTGCTTAAGCTTTCTACGTTGTTTTGTTAATCTTGAGTGGTCTTTGTAACCAATCTGAATGGTCTGATTGTAATTGGTGTTGCCTATTTTGTTGGGTTAGTTTATAATATTCTTAAATTTCACCAAAAAAAAAAAAACAATTCCAACAACTATATCAATTTCCTCCAAATTCTATTCTATTTATTATAATCTAACTCAAGATAATCAATATAATCTATTCTAAACAAGACATAAACATCTAATAACATAAATCTCAACCTAATAATCCATCTAATCACTAATCACTAATCACTAATCACATACTAATTACTCTAACCCTAACTAACAATATGAACATACGAAATGAAGATTTATGAGGAAATACGAAACATAGTATAAGAGAGTATATGTGAATATGTCTTACAAATGAAGATTTATGAGGAAATACGAAAAAGATCAGCCTTATATATTAATTAGTATTGGTGCCCGGTTCCGCCCGGGCTACCTATATTAATCATTAAAATTTATTTTAATTAAATATAATTTAAAGTTGTATAACTCATAAATTTATCATCAATATATTTTCTTATAAAATATCTTAAAATTATGATAAAATAAATTATTAGACAATTCATTACTCCCACTATTAATATTTTATTTTAATCAATTGGCCTGGTCGTCTAATTATTCAGATATACTTTTTTTTTATTGTTAGAATTGTTTCGTTTATTACATTCGTTATTATTACTGTTACTTTCACTACTCCCGTCATAATTATTGTTATTTTCACTACTCCCGTCATAATTATTATTATTTTCACTACTCCCACCGTAATTATTGATATTTTCACTAATGTCGCATTAATATTGAAAATTTCACTACTTCTGTTATTGTTTTATTTTTTTCATTACTCCCGGTTCTTATATTGTTACTTTGACTATTGAACTGAGTGATTACTATAATTTGATTAGCTGATGATTAAACATGCAATTTGAGTACAAATGCAATTTTAAGAGGCTCATATATTTATATATATTTATTACATATATGTTAAATTAATTTAAAAGAATTATGAAATATTATATCTTTTGGAAACCTAACTTGATTTATTTACCTTTTAATAGTTTCCAAAATATTTTGTGTACGTTAAATAATTATAAATTTTTAATTAAATGTATATTCTATGCTACTAATTAATACCATAAGTGGGGCATGTTATTCTAAGATAAATCACCCTATTTTGATATTTTCTAAATTTATACTTCAACCAAAATTATATAATATTTACATTGAAATTTTTTGATCAGATCTATCACACAACGCTATCGATTTAAAACTATATAGTATAATTATTTGTATAAATTTATTTAATTACATGTAAGTCCCTTAGTTTCAGGATTTAATATATAGTATTGACTAGGTCCCAAGCAAAATTAAATATGAAGAAGCAGCGTTTTCCACAATTAATGGGTCGAGTAACACACTACCTGACCGAGTACGCACATTTGACCGAGTGCCCAAAACTTGAGCGAATAAAGAAAAAGAATAACTTTCCCAAAAATCATCCAAAAATGGACACTCGACCGAGTAACACCTTTAATCGATCGCGTCACTCACTCAACCGAGTTATCTTCAACTAGACCGACTCACAGCTCGCTCAACCGAGTTGTCTTCATCTCAACCAAGTTATATTCATCTTGACCGGGTCACAACTGTACTCGGTCGAGTACACACCTTACTGGTCGAGTATACACCTTACTCGACCAAGTATCCCCCCTCCCGCTCGGTCGATTACAGACCTTACTCGATCGAGTAATACCACATGTATTACAATCATTCCCCCCCCATCCCCCCAAAAAAAAAATAACTTCGTCCTCGAAGTTCACACACACTGTAACACCCCTGAATTTATAATAATGGGTAATTTATTAAAGTCGATAGTTTTATAAATTTTTTCTTTTACCTTTGTTGGTTAAAATTTTTAAATCAATAATTTATTATTACGTAGCTTTAAATTAATGTTAAATGGAATTTATTTTAGTTGGGTAGAAACCGTGTCGGTTCCGGCAGTTATGAGTCCATAATCGCACTCTAATCGAAAATGTAAGTGATAAAAACCCCACCTTGAATATTAGGCTTATTACTACTCATACTCTTAAAACAAACCCACTAAAACTCTTTTGCCCTCCTCCATTTTTCAGCGACATCTTCATCTTCTTATCAACCATAAACCACTATTAAAACACCATTTCCTCTCAACCTTCAAATCTTGATATCTCCCTCATCTCTCAACCAAACTCATTGATTTTTAGTCTAATCTTCTCCTCTCATTATCCTCTTCCTTTTGATACAATAAAATTCCATCCTCCTTCAACGTTCTTAAAACTCATCTTTTAGATCTAATCTTAAGACGAGCATTATTTCTTCGTTTCTCATCCAAATTTTATACCGATTGATGTTACGGAATCCTCTCACCGTCCTTCTTCTTTCTTGGTAATATTAGATTGAATCTTTGAATTTTTTGTAAGACTATTTTTCCAGAATTTGGTTATAGCTTCTTATCATGTTAAATTTTGTTAAAAGGTGAAGATTTGGGTCAAGGAATCCGTAGATGTCGATAGCTAGCTTGCAAATCAAAGTTTTGAAGTGCTAAAAAGCTAATGTAGACAGGTTACTCGATATCACATTTTATGTGCTTGTTATGTGTTATAGGGTAGTAATGGATGATACAAATGAGTTCTTTATTAATTAGTTTCTTGAATTCATGACTCTCACATGTTAATTGATGGAATTGTGCTTCCTATGGCTTAAAATGATGGAAGTTGGTTGTTTTTATGCTAATCCTTCTTATTATCATGTAACTCATGTTAATGGCACTAATAATGGTTTAATTAATCCTTTAATGTTTGTGTTAGATGTTGTATTACTCATATGATGATTGCAATGATAATTGGAGATGGATTTAGGTTATCAATACAAATGGGTTTGAGTTTTGGATGCTTAAAGATGGGGTTTCAGTGTTGAAATTCAGAGGAGTGGCCCCAAGCCGGCCGACCAGCCGCTGGTAGCTGAACCAGCTGGGAACACCCTACTTCATTGTTGTATTTTACAAAGTGATGTAGCTCCCAGCCGGTGGACCGAACGCCATTCGGCCAGCTGGGAATCCCCTCTTCCTTTTGTTGTTATTTTAGTCGTATATGTGGGTTTTAGCCGGTGGACCGGCTTCCGGCCGGCCGACTGGGAGGCGCATGTATGCTTTTGCACCTTTTTGTGACTTTAGCTAGGTCCAAGCCGGCTAACCGGTCGGCGGTGGCCTGACCGGCTTGGAACCCTTGCTCCCCTTCCGCTTCTTTTGGTGACGCCTAGTCTCCCAGCCAGTTGGCTGGCCACCCACTGTGCTTGGAGCCCCTAATGCCCATTGTCCTCTTTCCTCATATAAATCCAAATGTAACGGTTTTATGGTTTTATTACGTTATAATCTTACGAAATGACGTAAAATATTTATGTAAGTACCAAATCATATCTCACATTCTTTGTTCACAAGCTTAGTGACGGTTTTGGATGTTTCACTCTTTTGAGTCGTGTTTGTATGATGATATTGAACTCTTATTCTCCGTTTGAACCCTTATACTCGTTTTACTTCATGTCGACGCAATGGGGGTACATCCTTTGCTGATGTGCATATATTAGTGGGAATATGACGACGTTGTTGGGAGGCAAACACTTAGCGTTAATCGACCCGGCCGTCGAATGTTGTATTCTTGCGAGGTGGTGTCATTGCATGTAGCGTATTTGCTTGAAATTTACTTGATTTCTCATCTTCGTTGGCTATATTGCAGAAGTATGACTACTTGTTATTGTGCCAACATTTCCGTTAGCTTCCCTTGCCGTATTTGATATACTTATTCTTTCCACCTCTTCCGTTAGCTGCTCTTACCGGATTTGGGGTACTCGGCTTCTGAGTCTTGGATGTGGCTCGCCATACCACATGTCGAATAGGGAAACACCCATATCCCGAGAGTCTGGCCAGATTTAGACTAGGATTGTATTATATTATCGTCGTCTCATCTTGCATAGTGCCTATGCTAGTGTATTTCATTTACCGTGAGAGCATGTTTGATTCACATGATAGTTGTTGGAGGTGTATTGGATTTTTGGATACCTATTATTATCTTATGTGTCAAGTCTCAAACCTCTTCGAATATATGGTTACTAGCGGTGAGATGCAAGCCGTTAGTAGCGATATAGTTGCTAAGGTGAGTCTTCCCTAGTCATTGTTTACGTGATGACCACATCATTGTTACTCCTCACATGCTTATATTATTTTATGAAATGTTATCGTTGTAATCGGCATGATATTTATATACGTATGATGATGTATGTTTACATGCTCCAATTATGTTTGTTTTAATGTGATATGATTGGGAGAACACCTAGTTACTCCCCACTGATCAACTGTGAAATTCATTTTTAATGAATGAATATGTTACAGGTTGGTGTTTGCATGGGGTTGTGATGAGTGAGATAGTGAGTGTTGTACTCATAGCGAATCACCCTTAGCATTGTAGTGTATGTTAGGTCTTTCTATTTTACTTATGTTCTTGTCGAGGGATCGGGATCCCTTGTACTTATTTAAGTTACAGTATGTATAAATAATTTATTAAACTAAGTTTAGGTTTTGTAATAGGGTTATTTATTGAGAATAATCCATCTTATGCCCCTCCTTCTTATTTTAATCCATCTTATACTTTAACTCAAATTAACATGAACTATCCACTTAATTGTCTGTCATTAAACTTAGCCTAATTTTTACCCTTTACAACCAATTTCCCTTCAGGTCATAGAGCGTGGGCCCTATTTTTTTTTTTGTGTTCTCTTCGCTAAACGAAGATGATTCGTTTCATTATAGATCTTGAACTTTTCTCAAATTAAAACAAAATCAAAAAATCACCCAAATTAAAACATTTTCCTTATTCTTCTTTCCCCTAAACCCCAATCTACATTCACCATTAAAACACATCAATTCTTGTATCTAATTTTCTCCCTGATCACCCAAATAAAACTTGTATTTTCACCACCATTTTGAATCACCTAAAAACCCCCATGTTATGACATCTGAAACCGAGTACAACTGGAAAATTACTTGTTCCATTGATTGAATGCCCCTCATTGACATTATAACAACCTCTGATCTTCCTTAATTCTCATCATCTTTGTTAACAAACCAAACAAATTTGGTTATCTAAATTCAATGCAATTATGCTACTTTAGTGTATTTTCTAGAGTATTGTTGTAATTTGAATTCGATGCAATTATACTACTTTTAGACTTTTTTGTGAATCTAATGTGGTTTTGTAACTGATTGCTCTGATTCACAGAAGTTTGAAACTTTTCAAACCAATTGCTTTCATTCATAAATCCGCTTCCTTCCAGTTTTCTTTATTGAGACTGTCTACTGCATGATAAATCAGTATGTGGAATGTGCCCAAATTCTCAAACTCACTCCTAAAATCAGCTATTGTTAGCAATCTTAGGGTATAATCCTACTGCGATAAATGCGTTGTGTATCTGAAATGACCCCATTAAATGAAGTTACAGAGCCCGTGATGACCGACGCAAATGGCGGGTCGTTATTGGTGTTTGGTGATAGTGATGATAGTGAAGATGATGAAGGGAGTGGATGGAATGAGTTAAAAGTAGTCACACACAAGTAGTCAATTACCTGTGTATTGTGAGAAAAATGAGTGTATAGTTCAAATTAATATGAGTTAAAATATAAGAATTTCAAAATAAGGAGGGGCTTAGGATGGATTATTCCCATTAAATAACCCTTTGTAATAAAGTGACATTCGCGGTTTTGCCTTTAAAATTTTTAAAATCCTGGATTTTCTGCTACCATCCATGTGTTTATTTTATTGCATTATCGCGGTGATGTCACACACAAGCCTACAAACCAAATTAAATTGCTAATTAAACATAATCACAACCAACCTTCAACATCAACGCCGCATTACACAATTCCATGAATCATTAACAGAAGCGATAACAATAATAAATCGAAACGCAATCATAACTAAATTAAAGCAGCAAAAGATCGAAACTAAGCATGCAACTATATTTTACCCCCCTTTTTAAATAAAGGTAACATCCTCGTAACTGAACATACAATGAAAAGATGAGGGTACCACTCCCTCATTGAATCCTTGACTACCCAAGTAGCCTCTTCCACGTTATGGTTGGACCATAACACCTTCACCAATGTAGTCTCTCCGCGTCACGTTTGTCGATGAGACAACTTACCAAGGTGTGATTAGCTCACTTGTCTATTTAACTGTAAGTAAGCAAATTTTTAATGTATGCCTTAAGACAATATTGAGGTATTTAATTGGTACGTCTAAATTATGCCTATGGTACCCCCTTGATTTTAATTTCGATTTAATAGGATATTCATATGAAGATTATGCAGGTTGTTCAGTTGATAGAAAAAGTACACCTGGTATTGCTACGTTTATCAGCCCATGCACAATACCATGGGTGTCAAAGAAACAAAATTCAGTTGCTTTATCTACTATTGAAGCTAAATATATTGATGCAGCTTTAGTGTTTTCTCAACTACTTTGGCTTAAGCAACAATTATCTGACTATGGTTTGAATGATGGTTGCGTTCCAATTTTATCTGACAATACAAGTGCTATCATTCTTTCCGAAAATCTCGCGCAACACTTGCGTACTAAATACATTGGAATTCGACACCACTTTTTAAGAGACCAAGTAGAAAAGGGAAATATAAGACTTGAATTTTGTAGTACGGAAAAACAATGGGCCGACATTCTGACAAAGGCATTAGCTAGATAAAGTTTTAAGACTTTCTGGTTGGAAATTGTTTTAATCGATAGCATCTAAAATTATCATCAACTTTTCTTACTTTTATGATTGACTGGATTTAGAGAAGATTGTACGACTGTGTCCGTATATTCCACTGCAAGAATCTTTACCTCTAAATAGCATGTTATATTTGATAATATTTTAGTTTGATAAGTATTTGTATTATATGTGTACATATGAACCAAGTCTACATCAGAAAATCGTACGAATACCCATTAACCTCAAATTTACCTAATTTTATCCTTTACTAAATTTTGTTGGAGTAGGTGTCCTCCACAATAGTGCGCCACATAATAAATCTTTTTAAGGAATATAATTGGGATATTTATTGACTATATATATGATTAGTCAGTTGATTAACGTAAATCAATAACGGTTGGCTGACTAGAGTTTGACGTTATTGTCGTTTGACGGCGGGGATCAACTGATCCCTTTCGGTCACACCTAAAGGATGAAATCCAAATAGTAACTAATTATTTGTATACGATACAGTTAATTAGTACATTACATATATACTGTAACAACCCGAAAAGTACCCAAATTTGCTTAAGCATAGCTTATGGATACTTTTCAGTAGAACTTAAGTTTTTAATATAGGAATTTTTGTTCCGAGTCGTATTTTGAAATTCCGCGTTCGTATTTGGAATTTTTGAGAGATTTCATGAAAAGACCGTTTTTGGTCATCTTTGACTTTTCTTGACTTTTAAACCGTCTTTGACTTGCTTTGACTTTCAAGTCGTCATTACTTTTCTTAACTTTAAAGTCGTCATTTAACTTTTCTTGACTTTTAAGTCATTTTTGACTTTTCTCGACTTTTAAGTCGACTTTGACTTTAGTTGACTTTTCCCGACTCGCTTTACAAGTTTGAAGACCGAAATTTTATTTAAAAAAATTATATTTTTGATTTATTTTTATTTAGATTTATAAAGATTTATCATAATTTAATATAATTATTTTGAATTTATTTGGAATTTAAAGAATAACTTGTACGGTTTAACCAATCGTCATTTAACTATTCACGACGCATCGTAAAGCGCGCAACAAAATCGAAACGCGACTTTGGCATGAGTCACGCGCCCGTGTCATCGTTTTCCACTCACATGAGATAGTTTAATTCTTTTGATTAAACTAATAAGAATATCTTAGATATTTTCAACTTTATCGATCAGTTAACGAAACGTACGCAAATCGAGCAAAAACAGACCCGTTGCTCACCATACCACACGGCTCAAAAGTCCTCTAATGGCCGTGATATTTTCATTACTTTTGGATACAATAATCATAATATCTAGATATTTGTTATAATTAACTTTATCGTTAATTATATTTAATCGTTTACCGTAAAATAATTATTTAACGCGAGTCAATTACGGAACAACAATTTCTAAACTCAACACCTTTATTTGGCCTATATTACACGGCTCAACTCCACTTTCCACTCACCAACAACTTTTCACTTTACAACAAATCAAAATAAAGATCAAAACATCACTTTATTTAATCGTTCTTCGTGTTCTTCATCGTTCATCATTTGTTCTTCATCGTTCTTGAGCAAAACCTCCATAAATCCTTCATTTCTTAATTAAATCCTTCCTAATTTAGAGTTCTAGGATCTCCTCTTCGCTCTCCATCTTCTAGTACGGTTTATTTTCAATTCCGTCAAGATCGTTTTCAACATTTAATTATGGAAAATTAAGTTTAAGGTCTAATAATTGTTTTTCTTGTTATTTCTTATAGGGGAAGAGTTTGAAGACGAATTTGGAGACTCTTATATTTTGGGTGAAGACTAGTAGAAGGGTTTTCTTATTTATTACTTCTTATATTTTGTGTGCTAAGTGGTTTGCTAGCTAAGGTAACGATTCCGATTTACTCGACGAATTAATGTCACATAGCCTTAGTTTTGTTTTTGTAGTCTTTAGTTTTGGCTCATGTTATAGTATTTATGATTTTAGCTAGTAATATAGCCTTTAGTTTTATTTATTTGGATTTTGGTTCATCTTTAATTTTGGTTCATGTTTTTATGATTTATGGAATTTTTGTGATGTTTGATGATTCTTGATGATTTTATGTTGTATGAATTTTATGATGTTTTATGATTCTTGATGATTTTTTAAGTTGTAGGAAATTTTATGATGATTTAGTGTTCTTGATGATTTTTAAGTTGTAGGAAATTTTATGATGATTTAGTGTTCTTGAAGAATTTTAATGATTTTTTACTAAGTTATGATTTTTATGTTGTTTAGAAAATTTTAACAAGTTTGTTGTTCTTGATGAATTTTGATGATTTTTAACAAGTTATAATTTTTAAGTTGTTTATTAAATTTTAACAAGTTTGTGTTCTTGACAAATTTTGATGATTTTTAATAAGTTATGATTTTGTATGATGTTTGTAAAAAGGGTTGTTTGATGATTAAAAACATGTTGGAATTGATTTGATGTTGTTGTTGGGTGAACCGTGGGGTTTGGACTGAACCGGACCAAACCAGGCTGGTCCAGGCCGGTTCAGACCGGTCTGGGTTGGTCCAAGGTGGGTCCGGGTTTTGGTCTTTGGGTTGTGTCGATGTTTGATTGATTGGTTGTTGTTTTGACGGGTTTTGAATATGTTCAAGCATGCGGGAAATATTAGAAAAACGGTTTTAAATAAAAAGTGTAAAATCTGCCATTTTTATCAAAACAGGCCGTGGGGCCCAAAACAGGCCCATGTGGGTCCGGCCCAATTCAGCCCGTGGGGCCCACCTTGGGACTCGTGTCGGTTTTTGAGTTATCGTCATTTTTATCGTGTTTTGTAATATTTAGCAAGTGGGAAATATTAATAAGTAAAATATTTAATTAAAAAGGTTTTCATAAAATTATTATTTCTCACATGTTAGAAATTATAATACTAGATTAGTTTACGTTGAGATCATTTAAGTCAAGCGGGTTTTGGGTATAATATGATAATTCACATGTTAGAAGTAGTAATAAAATAACATGTAATGAATATGTTGATTTTATGTCTATGTGATAAAGACTCTGTTTCTAGCCGGTTTGATCCAACGGGTTTGGTCAAACTAAGATCTAGTAAGCCCCGATTTGACTGATGACCCGTCGCGGGACTCGGGTCGGGGATTTGTCTTCAAGAAAGGTTGTATTTAATTACTGAATTAGCCTTAGTAGATATGAGGCGATATGATATTTGATTTTTATTTATATGCACTTAGTCACATGATAGGATGTGTTCCCGTGACTGTTTGTTTATATGGTTGGTGTCGTGTTGACTAAGTACCCATAGAGAATTATGGATATATGGCGTCTTGACCATTCTAATTCTAAATGAGTAGCTTGGACCATGACATTGATAGGCCCGTACTATCTTTAACGAGCATACGGAGTTTGCCGCTAGATAGCTTTTGTGTCTCGGCTTGGTGGGTTTATATCCAAGTCGGGGCATGGTTGCCTAATCCGTTTTGGGGTTGGAACCAGCTTAAGTACTAGCCATCTCTGCTTAGGGGGTCGCCTAGTAGAGTTTCTCATAGACGGTGATGTCATGGGACGGGGAACGGAATAGCTGTTGTCGCTAGGTCTGATCAGTCTAGGACTAGGATGTTTTCCTACCTTGTGGTATAGCCGCGAGTTACAGAAGTCGACTATTGACTGTTCTAAGAACTTATGCCTGTTTCTAGACGTATTGGTCTTTCATGTTTG